>CALNHX010002657.1:0-171938 GCA_940337035.1 Agriotes lineatus
GTGGTTCAAAAATTAATTGTTTATCAAATATAAAATTGTCAATTAACGTTGACAGTTACCGTATTTATTTTTTTTTATTCTCATACTACTTAGTTTTATTGCAGTTTTCGAAAAATCATTGTTTGCATCTCGAATGCGAAATGCTTTTGCGTTCTCGAATGGGTATTTTGCCTCGCTAAAGCTCGGCAAAATAACTTCCATTCTCGAACGCAAAAGTAGCATTTCGCATTCTAGATACAAAAATAGCCATATTCCGACATAACATGCGCGTTACTTCAGCATATTTGCATATTCGTATTTGCATCAATTTGAGAACGTTTATAATTAATTTGTTGTTTATAATAACTATTTATAGAAACACGTACTCAGTTATTATTTTTCATATTTTTTATATTTCGTCGCACTAAATCATAAAAATATTGTACAAACATGGGTGTATTCAGAGAGCGGAAGGGGCCGTGCCGCCCTGAGTTTCAAATAGTCAAAGCAATTACAGGGGGCAACTGAATTTTCCCCGCCACAAAAATTCCTGGATAATCTTAATAACGCAGCCTTGTTTTATGAGTACTATTCAAGGCCTTTTAGTACCCTCCAGCATGGTTGAGATGTACTCCTTTAAACGGACTATACACACGCCAAAGATCGATCTACCGGTTTGAACCACGACAGATCAATCCGTAGGTTAAAACGGACGAAATCATGGTCGTCCACTAACGCACAGTTCCATAGGCGCCGACTTTGTAAAATTCCAAGTGGGGGACATTGGATATTCACCGGAGGGTCGGAGGGGTACGGAGTGAACCCCAGCTAGAAGGGTGGTTCGGGGGTGCCCCCCCTCGGAAATTTTTGAAAAATTAGAGTTCAAATACACAGTTTTAACGCTTCCAATTGACTATATCTTTGCCACTGATTCTATCTAGTTTAAGTTTCAGAAAACAAAAAATAACGCATAAACTTAAAAAACAGACAAGCAGCACTTAGATACTATTTAATAACAAGAATATAAATAGGTATGCTAAACAGATTTATTCATACAAATACTTAAATATTTCTCTGTGAAAACCAAAATAAATTCTATTTCATAAATTATAGATAAACTAGGCAAAAGACAACTCTAACTAACAACAAAGTTACTCCATAAAAAATGTAATGCTTCTTTGGCTATTCTTTGATATAAACTAATCAGCAATAGCATTTAAGTTTGATTTTTCTAATTGAGATCTACTCCATTGAAAACTTCATTTTTAAAAGCAAATTTGTAAAAAATTGGTCAATATTTATTATATAGTTACAAAACAGTTAAGTAGTCTTAACTTATCACATGTGTTTTTGCATTTGTTATCATATGTTCTAAAAGACCTACTTTATATTGTAAAAAATCTGAGTTGGTTGAGAAACTGCTACGTACTTTCTAATATTTTTAATTATCTCAGATCCTGGTGCAGCATGCCCAAACGATCCGAAGGGAAAATGTACATATGAAGAAGTATGCCCAGCTTCTCGTCAACATGGCCTTTGTGGTTCAGATAAAAACCACATACCACTGTGGTGCTGTGCTTCCAGTGGCACAACCAATATTTTAAAGTATTACATTGCCCGAGAATTTCCAGAGAGAACACAATGTGGCCAATCAAGCAACTTAAATCAGATCTACAACGGTGACAGAACCGAAATCGGAGAATACCCCTGGGTGGCTGCCTTGCTATACGTAGCTACGAACACTACAACGTATGGTGGAGTTAACTGTGGAGGAACGTTAATAACAGAAAAATTCGTTTTAACTGCAGCGCACTGTGTGATTGACCAGACTGCAGAATCGTAAGTCTTCACTGTATTGTATCATGGATCTATAAATTGTTTGCTTTCAGTATACGCGTGCTACTGGGTGACTGGAACATAACTTCTGATCCTGACCCTTATCCTGCAGGACAATGCAAAACTTCTAAGTGCACTGCCAAAATCGAGTATGCGGCTCAAGTTATCAACGCAACGATAGATAAAATAATATTGCATGAGCTGTATAGTCCCAAAACAAAGCGAAATGATATTGCCCTTCTTCGACTGAAGACCCCTGTTCATTTTACTGGTAAGACTTTTTAGTTTTCAAATTTGAAATTTAAACCAACAGAGCGGATTTTCAGCTTAGATTTTTACAGTTTATAACCCGTTACCTAAGTGGGACATAAACGCTAAACTAATGCATCTTGAACATACGATTTTTACATTTTGAAAAGGCTTTTTAAAGTATTTTAGCAATCAAAGGTTTTCTCAAATGAAATAAACTAGGTGATATACGTGGTATGACCGTAAACTGATAATGAGAGTGATGCGCTGATTGTACTTTAATTTGACAGAACCACATTTTAGCTTTTATCTCCTTCAATGTTATACTATCCTCCTGCTTGTACACACCGTTGTTTGCAATCTCTATTGGTTAAAGCAGTGTTGTAGCTCATTTCCCGACAGCGCCTTCAGTAGAAGTCTTGTTTTTTTACTGATTCAACCTTTTTAAAATAAGTCCCCTTCAGCATACTACTATTAGAAATAGAAAAAATCAGCAAGAGCTAGGCCGGGCGAGTAGGGTGAACAATCGAGCACCGTGATTTCTTTTTGGATCAAAATCTACTTCACCGTGAGCGTATTTGTATACACCGGAGCCATTCCTCCGGCCTCTTTCTCCTTAAATAAACTCTTTGTGTGATCAGAACGTGTTTGTAATACATAGTGTTTGTTATCTGTCTGTTTTTCTGGTAGCCACTCTGATAGTATCACACCTTTAATATAGAAGTTTACACGAAAGTTTCCTTGCCGAATTTGATCAATTTGCAAATAAAAAATATAGTCCGCTGTAATTCAAACTCCGCACGCCGAGGCGAATATTTTGAGCCATTTTCTTGTCCGCCGCTAGGATAACTGAACCACCGGTGTGTTGGAATTCGACCAGTTTCTGCTGCGTTATACAGCATTGTACTATTCTGTCCTATTTGTGGTATTAACCTTGTATCTGCTAGGTCTCATTTTCGCCAATGATAATGAGCTATGTACAGATGATTTGTAATATCTATTTCTCAGGTAAAGCCAAACTGTATTATTTTAAGATGCTCACCCTGTATATATTTCTCCGAAATTGTTTCGGTTTTATGCTAGGTAGAGGTATAACATGTATGCAATATATCGTCTTTCTCCAACAAATAGTTTTTGAGTTATACCTCCAACAGACAGACTGGCAGACAAACGGAATTGAGAAAATATGTTTTTCGTCATCTAGGGTCCCTTAAACGTGAAGAAATCACGGAAGGTGATTTTTTCGTGATTCTGTGTTTCAGGAAGTAAAAGGGGAAGGGAAGTAAAATAGCAAGCAGCATTGTCTTAAACTTTGATAATGTTACTGCTTGCTATTTTAATTCCCTCGTCTAAAAGTCGCAAAATATCTCCTTCTGAAATTTCTTCAGATTTTCACATTTCGGGTTCCTAGATGACGAAGAAAAGGTTTTCTCAATTCCGTCTGTCTGTCCGTTGCCGGTATAACTCAAAAACTATTTGTAGGAGGAAGTTTACACTTTGCATGCGGATTATATGCCTTCCTAACAAAATCCCGGTAAGATATATACTAGGTGAGCACCTTAAAAACATAATTTTGCGTATTTTTGCTTTCGCTCACAAACTAAGACTTAAATGAAAGTAATATTTTGCACATAGCTCAGGTTTTTACCCTGACGAAAAATGGCATATTTTGCACACAAAATACACAGAGGAGCACCTTAAAAAATAAATATTTGTTTATTTTTGCTTTAACTAAGAAATACATACATAAAAGTAGCAATTTGCACATACCTCAAGCCTTACCCTTGACCAAAATTGGAACCAACAGGTACATAGTAAATGTTCTAAAAAATTAAATATGTCTTAACAATAAATGCGTTCTATTTAAGGCAGCCACATCTCACCGATTGAAGGTGTTCTTGGTGGGTGAGGCAGGGAATGCGTATTTTACTTCGAGCTGCGAGCAGATCATTGAAATGCATTCGCTGGCTCGTTCGAATCCCATCACTGGTAGTTTTTTTATATGAAATGTATTTAATTTGTATTGCCAAGTGTTTCCTTTTATTGTTTCAGTATTATTACAAAGGTAAAGATATGTTTACCTTTATTTTTCTATGATTTTGAAAATTGCTTAGTGTCACAACGTCCGCTTGCGAGAGAAGTTCTGAGTAAAACGCTTTACAGATTTTTCTTTGATATTTGCAAAATTTGTAGTTTCAAAACTTCCAATTGTGGGGGAAGTTGCGAGTAAAGCCCTTTACTGATTTTTTCAACTGATACGTATGGTGTATATTTCTTTCTTGTATAAATATAACCAACAATCTATATAGGTACGTCTCTTGTTTTCGCTTTAATTTTATCATTTTTTTGCGATCATCTGGGGAAAATTTGATTTCCTTCCGCAGCAGCAGCTAAAGTATTCAGCATTTGTTCATAATTTATTACTCCGTGAATTAAAAATATAAGCGTTATAAGTGGTGGCTTTGTTGGTGTTTCTGGAGAATAATTATATTCGCGGGGGTCAGTAAGAATCGTACATCTGCTTGAGCTATATGTTTATTCCTGCTTTATCATTTACAACTACTCACTACCTGCTGCGAATATTAATTAATTCCAGTTTCGGCTACATCACGTTTTCATCACCATATTCAATTACATTGGTATTTTGTGATGCATTGGTCCTATTGCTTATAGATTGAAGGTCAAATTGGACAAATTGTGCTAGATTTTCCTGCATACTTGCATTAAAAAACGTTTTTCGTAAAATCTGGCTGTTGTACTCTAAAAATTTTTTGTTTGAACTGAAGTTTGTCTTTCGCAGATAGCTTATCCACTGTTCATCACAAAAACAATTGGCCTTACGACCATACTTACTATAGTAGGTTTACCTTACACGTTAAAAGTCAAGCAATTGCTACAGAAACATAATATGAGATAATAGTTTATGGTACTATCAGGTTGTATTTTTCAATAATATCAGATTTTGTGCTTCACTTCACAGCACTGTATCTCATTGTTAGTCATGTCGAAAATATCAGTCTTTTTAATTTCACGTAAATTTTTTGTCGATCCTTGCTGCACTTAAGTCAATTGGTTCCATATTGTATTCCTAAATTACAAACGTGTAAATGCTATGTATGTATATCAAACTTTCTCTTGTTATTTTAAGGGTGGAAGTTGTTTTTGTTTCTTGTAAAGTTGTAAAAGACTAGGTTTGTTCCGTTTTGCGATGTTTTTCTAAGGCCTTCTTAGATTGCCATGTAATAGGTTTCATAGCGCCTATCTTTCAAATATAGCGACGTTGTATGCTTAGATTTAGGTTACCTTAAGCGTCTGTATGTGGGTGTGTGGAGTAGTTGACTCTTTTAATTTTGGCTAATTTTTCGGCATTTGTCGCATGTTTCGTGGATAATACTGGACTATAGCATGCTTCACTATATCCTTGATTGTTAGAATTCCTATGGTTTTGTAAAAGTTGCAGTGCTGGTACGAGGATTTGGATTATATATGTTACGGCTTTGTTTTGTAGAATTTCTAAAACTTTCAAGGTGAACTGGTTTGCTTTTTCTCAAATATAACCTAAAAATGCTAAGTGCGAATGAGCCTGCAAGGAAAGTTGAGCTTTTCTCATTATCCCGTTTTTCTATGATCAGTGTATTTTTTTTTAAAATTTTATTTGCATCAATTTGCCCATGTTAATATAAGTTTTCATTCACTTCTAGTCGTGTATGTTGTACGTTGATAACTTGCTTGATTGGTATGTAGTTGTGAATTATTTTGCTATTGCATTTAATTTTACCATTTAATTTAATATAAATTGTTTTATTAGCGTTTAGACTCTTAGAGGAAACGTATTTATAGGCGAACGAGATTGTACATTTTCGGCCTGCTAATAGGGTGGGCAAAACATTTCAGATTGCAGCTGCCTGCTACTTCTGTGGTAGTTTCACCATCACTATTAGCAAGTTTTGTAATTTACACGCAAGACTACAATATAACAAAACAAAGTTACATTTGTCTCTTTTCCGTGGGTACCAAAAGGAACAGCCTGCTTTGTAATATTAAGTTTGAACGTTTTGTCATCTTAGTTCAATGAATATAATTTCAATCAGCTTTCAATAGTACATTATAGTTGTAAAAAAATGTTGTCTGTGCATTAACATCGTTAATTACACGTACTTGATACAAGAACAACTATTTCGATATTCTAAAGTGAATTTCGATGTGAAAGCTCACTAAGGGGGAAATATATTTTTCAGATTACGTCCGCCCCATCTGTCTACCTTCTAACGATTTTCCTGCCTTAACAAGTGAGGATGAAATGGTCGTTGCTAGTTGGGGAATAACAGAAACAGGTATGTTTTTAAACAATTTAAACTTAGGGTGTCCAAAATCTTTTCTTAATATTTTTCTCTGTTCAGGCAGCTATTCTAGAGCTTTAGCAATAATAATGGCCCTATTATGCATAGAAATGTAGCATTTCTGAACAATACTAAATTATTCACAAAAAGTGCTTAGAAAAAAATAAATCATACCCATTCTGTTTTCTTGGTAATTAGTTCTTAGTTATTGTCATAACACCCACTTCAGTACCTTTCCACCAACTATTTTGAAATAAATTTATTTTATAAATGAATGTTAATTAAATGCTATTTACAGGTTCTCAATCAGACATACTTTTAAAAGCAACGTTACATATGTTGACAAACAACGAATGTCTTGAAAAGATTCAAAAGACAGGGGGAATTCATGAAACTGAATTTTGTGCTGCCAACGGAGATAGCGATGCTTGTGGGGGAGATGGCGGAGGGCCGCTTATGAGCAGTTACAAAGATTATCGCTCTAATTGGTTCCAACTAGGAATTGTAGAATCTGGCGGCAGCTGCAGCAGTTTTGGAGCAACAGCCACTGTTTATACTCGCGTTTCTTCTTTTGTCGATTGGATTATCTTTCAGATAATTCCACGATCAGGTTAGTGATTATTTTATTGACAAAATGTGATTATGAACATTCACAACAATTTTTGGTTAATTTTGACTCGTTACAATTAGTACAATAACAAATATTGAGAACATAAAGAATAAAGCTTAATACTTGTACTGCTAAAGAAATCGCACGTCTGTTCTTATTTAAAAATGTAAAAAATGTTCATATCGACGAATTAAGTAGATGATGATCTTAAATGTATGAGGTGATATACCTATTAAAAAATAACCTTAAAATATATAGATATAACAAAACGTCTACAGAGTGTTTCAGCTACAACAACTAATTAAAAAATCTGGTGTGATACACGCATACAACTTTCTTTTACAGTGATCCTATAATTAATAAAAAATTAGTTTTTTTATTTTTAAGCATTTGTCAAAAAATTTCAAAAATTACAAATTCTACAGAAACCGTACAAAATAAAGAGTTTTTTGGACAGACAAATTTTCTCTAAAATTTTAAGCCGCATTCAAAAATGTCTTAATATACCGAGTGCTCTATTTAAAATAACAAAGTTGATAGCGACTTTTAGTAAAACCGGAAGTAATACCACAGTCAAAATATTGTAGCTGTAGTCGCTCGTACACATAAAGTTTCAGATTTTCAATTTTATTAGTTCTCTATAATGCTCTGGAAAATAAGAGTTAATAAAAACAAAGAAAAAAGAATCCCATTTTAGAGATATTCAACTGGAAAATCACCTATCTCACATCAATACACATTAAAATTGTAATACCAATGTAAAATTTGAGAAAAATCGTTAGAGCCGTTTTTGAGAAAATCAAAAAAAGCTGAAAAATCACAAGAGTCAAGACCATACTTCTAGTTATGCGATTTTCTTCAAAAGCTTGCTGTCGCAACTAGATAGTACACAAAACTTGTGGTGGTTGGTCATACCCTTGAACATAGGCAATTTACATGGCTTATCACGGTTATGCATATTCCTGTTCACCATTTTTATGGAAAACAATGGCAGAGTGGTACTAAATTAAAGAGAATAATTTTACGCGTCGTTTAGTATTAAAAACTTATTGGATAATGTTAATTGTGTATAAAAATATTAATTTTAAAATTTAGATATTTGGGAACATCTAAATCTTGGAATATGCATAACCGTGATAAGCCATGTAAATTGCCTATGTTCAGAGGTATGCCCAACCACTCGGTATATGAAGTTTCAACGTCATATCTCTTTTCATTTTTGAGATATTCTGTTCACACACACAGACAAGCAGACCAATGAACTAAAACATGTTTTATCTACGACCACTACTAAAAGTAGGCCTTTCAGCGCTAGCTTGTTTCACTAAAAGTGACGTTTTATAGTTTAACGTGGTTAAAGAAATCAGCTGTTTACTTTTAGCTCTAGTGCTAAAAGTGAAGTGAGGTTATAAAACTACAATTTCGAACTGGAAGTGAAGTTGTAAAGGTATTCTAGTTGCTTCTTGCTTTACAGATAAAGTGTTTTTGAAATAATTAAAGCGTTATGTAATGAATACACTCAGATGTGGAGTATTAATAATTACATTTCGTAACTGACCTTGACAGCACTGGCTTTGCAAACATTCGCCCGCGCATGGCCTACTATTTATTATGACATAAATTAGAAGTGTTGTAGATGCAAACATTTGTTAAATCGATATTTATGGATTAATAACGGTAAAATTAAGGTCGTAGATAAAATATTGTATGCAACGCGTGCTAAAAGTCGTTTATGCACGAGACATGAAAATTATGAAACGAAGCCGAAGGCATAACATAAACGTCGACTTTTAGCACTTGTTGCATAAATAGCTATTTTGGGTTTAGGAGATTCGAAAACGTAAAGACCTGTTGAAAACTCAATTTGAACTTATGGGATGAATACATTTTGAGTAAATATTAAATTTAAATTTGGTACGCTGCGATGCTGTATGGATAGATCACGAATGCAGAAAAGGTATTTCCAAAAAGAATAACGTAGTTAAAAGACAAATGTTTAAGCCATGAATCGATGAAATTAATAACAGCGGTGAAACCAAGGTCACATCATCCGCCAGCACGGGATTTCAAAACAAGCTTGCCTGTTTCGATAAACAAGCGCACGAGATTTAAAAAGTGAATATCAACGCGTTTACAGTAAGTGGGTCTTCCGACTCAACGCGACGTAGTATTCGGACCCTTAAATTTGTACGTTTTATACGTTTGAGGATGTAGCATTCACGATTAAAAGTGAGCAAACAGTAGATACATTATTCTGCGAAAAAATAGTGAGAATATATCGAGAAATGAAGTTAAAAATATTTGTACAGAATGTGAAAAGGGGATTTTGGAGCAGGAGGAGTTTTACATTTGTGACATGTATGGACAATTTACATAACAAATGCGCAAACTTAAACTCATCGGAAGTGAAACGCAAGTGTTTACGGAAAATACCAAAAACCATGGCAATAGTAGAAGATATGCATAATGAGTTAACAAATAAGACAGTTATAATCGAGGAAATGAGAAATGAAATTAAAGATATAAAAAAGATTATTGCTGATAATAAGAAAAGTCAAGAAGCAGAAACTACAAAAGTAGATGAAAGTAAAAATAAGAAAAAATACATTGAAGTTGTTAAGGAAGTGATAATAGTAAAACCAAAGAGAAAGAAAGCTCATGATGAAGTTAAAAAAGAATTGATTAAATCGGTGGATCCGGTAAATTTAAATGTCAATTTGAAAATGAGTGACAATTTAAAAGATGGAGGAGTAGTTCTAGAATGTAAAGGTGACAATGGTTCCCGTTCACGTCAAACAATAAAGAAGCAGCTTGTAAATAATATTGGGGATAAATATAACGTATCAATGCCACAACGAAAGAATCCCAAAATGAAGATCGTTGGAATACCTGAAGAATTTGGACAAGATAATAATCCAGAATAGAATTAATAGAAATTGTAACCATTTCAAGTTAGACATCATGCATATAGGTAAACTAATAAAAAATAGATTTAATATCATAATAGAGGTTGATTTTGAAAGCTATAAAAATTTAATTGATAGAAAAGTTATTAATTTAGGTTTATATCAATGTAAGATATATAAATTTATAAATGTAATACGTTGTTTTAAGTGTCATGGTTTTGGGTATACTACAAAAGGTTGTAAAAAGAATATAAATTGTCCAAAATGTTCTATGAGAAAGACTGTAATGAAATTAAAGAATTGTATTGAAGCAAATTGTAAATGCAAATCATGCAGTATGGGATAGATCATGTAAATGTTTAATAAAAGTAGAAAATTTGGTATGGAATAAATTAAACTATCGTTCATTGGCATAGCAATTCAAAGTAATATGTTTAATTGTAAAAAGTCTGTTGTCGAGAAGTCTGTTATAATGTACAAAAGTGTGATATAGATGTATAGGCATTTACAGAAACCAGAGTAATAGAGGAGATAAAAATTAAATAAATTTTTATAAGCGGATATAGTATTTATAGATGTAATTCACAAGATAGGTATACGGGTTAGTATACAGATAGGTACCCTACTATTAGTCCAGCAAGTTTTGTTCATTTTTAAATAATATATTGGAAAATATGACTGATAAAAACTTAGGAGGATGATTATACACATATAACTAAAAATACAAAAACAAAGATTGACTTGGTATTTACAAACAATAAAAATTATACAGAGGTTACAGTAATTAGGAATCCTAAAATTGGGGACCATGATAGGTGTTTAATCAGAATTAAAATGAATAATAAAATACAAAAAACCTAACAGGAATATATAGGCAGGAATATGAAAATTATCACAGCATGCGCGGATTTTCACTTATAATACCATGAGCAGTCAAAGTTATGTCGAATATTTTTGCTGTGGTATCACGTATGTCCATTGCGCATAGGTTCCATTAGGACGAGTGCGCTAGCACGAGTCTTAATCCTAAGCGCAATGGACGTGAGTAGTGATACCACCGCAAAGATATTCTACTTAACTTTGACTAAGAATAGTATTATAAGTGAAAATTCAACGAATATAACTGCAAAATGCATTTTGAGAGCAAATTTTTACGTGAAATTTGGATTGCTGTGAGTTCGTTTCCATAGGAGCGACCAAATCGAAAAATTATAATAACTGTCATTACATTGAAAATGTCAAAATATGTCGACAGGAGCACTAGTGGTTATGTCGATATAATTCTTTTTTATTGGCTGAAAACAGAACAATGCTACATTGTCATTGGTCTACTTGAATTATTTGACAAATGTGTTGAATTGTCAAAATAGATTAGATAATAAAAATTGGCAGAGTGAGGACGTAAATGAGGCTACTAATCGGTTATATTCGAATATCAGTGAAGTGTTAGACGAAATAGCACCAGTAGAAACCAAAATTATGGGAAAAAATGTGGTTGGTTTGATAATACAGCAAAACAATTAATAGCAGACAGGGGCGCAGCATATAACAGAGCATTATTATTAAACGGCGAGGAACATTGGGAGTTACATCGTAGAAGTAGGAATATAGTGACAAGATTTAGATTAAATTAGATTTAAAAAAAAGGAATACTTTGAGAAAATAATTGATATGTGTAAAAGTAATAGCAAAGTCATGAGTAGAAAGGGGACAGTTTGCCCCCACTCCTTTTAATTGATTCGCGGTTTAATTCGCGGATTTATTCGCGGATTTCGCGGAATTTTCGCGGATTGACCCAATTAATTTAGCGGTTTGATCTAATTAATCACATATGAAGTTTGATATGTAATTTACATAAGTGCTACTGATGAAATTACGCATTAGCTTCCGATTAAATTACGCGCGCCCATTTTTAATTTGCTTCTGGAATTACACGTCGGCCATCTTGGTTTTCTGACGCGAATATTTGAATTTAAATTTTCAGATTTTTTTTCTAAGTTCAATTTTTTGAATTTAAATCTCCCGGGTGTCGGCCATCTTGGTTTTCTGACGCGAATATTTGAATTTGAAATGTTTCCGATTTTTTCTAAGTTCAATTTTTGATTTTAAACTTCCCGGGGTGTCGGCCATCTTGGTTTTCTGCGCGCGCACTTCTCACGGCTGTCGTTTTTAATTTTGAATTTTCGCGGAAATATTTGAATTTCAAACTGCTAAATCTTCCGTCTTCCTCATCGAAGCTTCTCTCACTCTCTCTCTCTCTCATGCACGGAGGCCATTTTAATTTCGCGCGAATATTTGAATTTTAAATTTTTTTCAGATTTTTTTCAAAGTCCCTGTTTTGAATTTAACTTCTCGGGTGTCGTCCATCTTGGTTTTCTCACATTTATTTTAATTTAAAAAAAGCTTCCTGCGATGACCCATGGCTGGAGTCGAACCAGCGATCACAGTATTACGAGTACAAAGTCTTAACCAACTGGGCTATCGAAGCGATCGAGGTTAAAGGAATTAAACATAGTCACTTGCGTGTCACGAGCCCAGCTTTAAACAAACTATTTTTTCAAAAATTCAAATTATAAGAACGGGAATGCATAGCTTGTGGTGTTAAATGACTTGTAGTAATTTTAAAAAACTGATTTTACGATTGGATGTGTCATAATTAATAATTATATAATTTGTGCCTGCTATATGGCTGGATTAACGAGATTCTCATTGACCCTACCTACTATAGGAAATTTCCGATCGGTTGGCGGTAAGAGGTAAAGACAGATCGTAAATATAAAAACGAGTTACAAATTTGATTTTAATATATTCCTGAAATACTAAATATGAAAAGGTCTCATATAATATTATTAAATTATTTATAAAACCATGGCTATCCATTTTTCATATTTGAAATGCTAGAATATGGTAAATTTTATGGTGTTATGTGTAATTACAAAAAACATTATAGCCCCGATGCGAACTTTCTATTTTGTCATCCTCAAATGGCCTAACAGGTCCTTGCCTGCCGGCCCCAATTATATATATCAGCAATAAGATAACATGAACAAGAAGATATACGTATTGCTTGAGTAAGAAAGAGATAAACATAGTAGCAAGTATTGGAGAAGGCTTGACTAATTTTAATTATGACATTTGTCAACTAAACATGCCTACTAATATAATTTTTTGTATGGCTATCTTTTTCTTACAATTTCTTTGAAAAAATGTTCTGACACCGTCATTTCACTTAAAATTTTTCAAAAACTGACATCATGTCACTTGAAATTATACAAAAAACGATATTTTTATTCAATAAGCGATAAAAAATACGCCATCCCACATCATTTCACTTAAAAAATTATCACAATTCGTCTTACAACACGATTTATAATAACGGAAATGATGTAAAAACAGTTTAAGGGTTATTTCTAAGCATAATTTTGCAAACGTTTAACAAATAAACCGTAATTTTTTAAAGTACATCACACAATTATGATATCGTAGCTCAATTTATATGAATTTTCGATACTTTGTATGTGAAAAATAGCTTCAAATACTAATATTTGAATAAAAACATGCAATTTCCAAAGCATTTCGTTTAAAATTTTAGAAAATCGACATCATCTCCCATGAAAATTTATAAAAATCGGCATCTTGTCACATTAAATTCTGCAAAAACGACAAAAAACAATATTTTTATACAACTTTCATTGAAAAAATAGTAAAATTTTACGAAAATACGTCTGTGTTGATGACGACAAATTGAAATAAATTTGAATAAAAGCACGCAAAAATTACGAAAAGATGTATGTGTTGACGACAAATTAAAATAAATTTGAATAAAAGCACGCAAAAATTACGAAAATACGTATGTATTGACCCCCCAAAGTAACAAAACTTTTAATAAAACACTCAATTTCATTGAAAAATCTACTACCACCTACATTTCGATAAACAAAACTTCAGTTATGTGGGCTGTTTATGCATTTTTATTACAAAAATTCTTGTACAATTGACTAAATATGCATGTGATGACGACAAATTAACTCAAAATTGAACAAAAATCACGCAATCACACATCATCTCACATAAATTTTTACAAAAATCGACATCATGTCACATACATTATACAAAAACTGTCATCATGTCACTTGAAACTATACAAAAAACGATATTTTTACTCAACACACGACGAAAATTGAACAAAAATCACGCAATTACATGCCATCTCACATAAATTTTTACAAAAATCGACATCATGTTACATAAACTATGCATAATTTTGCAAATGTTTTACACTTTTTATAAAATGCATCGCTCAAAATTAAAAGACAGCAATTTCGTTGAAAAAATCTTTTACCACAAGCATTTCGATAAACAAAATTCAAAAATTCTTGTACTTTTGATGGTAAGATATGTATGTTGATCACAAATTAACAGAAACTTGAATAAAACACACAATTTTGTTGAAAAATTTGCAAATGTTTTACACTTTTCTATAAAATGTATCGCCCAAAATTAAAAGAAATCAAAATTTTTTAAATTATATCACGCCATTATGAAAACGTAGATTGATTTTTTGAAACTTTACACTTTGTAACTGTAAAATAACTGCAAATACTAATATTTTAGCTTTAGATTTTGTAATTATTGCAGATTCGTGAAAAACAAAAGCAGAGTAGAGATAAAAAAAACACAAACACTTTGCAATAAACAAATATATTGTTCTTATTTCGTATAATACTTAATAATATAAAAATAAATGTACAGCTGAATGCCTTATTTTCTAAAAAGTCGCTAGCAATTTACAAAACTGTAGTTTGAGGTGCACAACATTTCAAATTAAAAAGGCTGCAAGTAATAAAATCAGAATTTCATTGTGTAATTTTAAAATTTAAGATGCACCCAATCTAGAATTCCCTTCGTTTTTGGTGTTGATGACATCTGCCTTAGAGGCATTTTTCTAACGGCCCTTTTTTGGAGGCGTTTCCTTATCGGCGTTCTTCTGACTGAACCTTTTTGATGTGGACTTGGATGAGTAGCTGGTGTTTTTAATTTATATTCTAAATCGGACTCGCAGTTATCAGTTTCCATTTCGGTTTTTCCTGTAGTACCAGTCGGGGTTGGTTTCTTTTGCTGTTTAGGTTTAGCTAGCAGCACATTAGCAACGTTAAGGCCTTTGATGTAATCAGCAAACTGTATGCGTCCGGGTGGATTAATAGTTTTTCGAGGCCTCAGAGTGTCGTGAACTAAATCGACTATGTTAGACCCCGGTAAAATTTCACCTTTTATAGTCACGGTACCCTTGTGATCCCAGCTCACATCGTTTGAGGTACTTAAAATGCGTAGGAAAACTTCAGCTTTTTTCTTAAAAGTTTTGGGAAGTGTAGATAAAATAACGGCATTTGATAGGCTGTCACTGGTTGTTTCAATAGGTATTTTGATTGGCTGTCGCGCCTGGTTTGTGAAATGAAGGTACCTTTGTAAAACCTGATTGTACTGGACCCATTTATCGTGATCAGTTAATTTGGACTTTAAAACTTTTTGCATTTCGACATCAAGCTGTGATAATATATTTTTCTCCGCATTCTCGCCAGACTTAAGACGTTGGACAAATTCCGGCGATACAATCAACATCTTCCGCTCTTGGTCCATTTTAGTCGAAAAGGAGCTCAATCGTTTGTTCTGGTAGCGCCGTCGTGAATAAACTAGCTTAAAATCAAGACTTTCATAATAAATATATAAAAAAATATGGCAGGTACGGGAATCGAACCCGTATTCTCTCTCGAGATCAGAGCTTGAATCTGACGCCTTAACCATTCGGCCAACCTGCCTCCCTATATAAACGAGCACTCTCTGCATAATTAAGAAAACATCTAGTTTAAAAACCTTCTACATGCAATTTCATACAATATTTCACATAAATTAAGCCATGTACAAATTTCTAAATCGGTTTTGATATATATTTTATCGAAAGACTTGACCTACAGCTGCCGATTTATTATTTGTCGTGATGCGTCAGCGTTGAATTTACAAGAGCCAACCTGTCTGCGATGTGACGCACGCAGTGTTTCCATACCTTTTTATTTTAAAATTCTATAAAAACAGAGGTCCAAACTGCTGCCGCATCAGGTAATAGAGTACAATGGTTTAAAAGGTGTTAGTGCGGCATCAGTCGGGCCTTAAACTGTTTTTACATCATTTCCGTTATTATAAATCGTTTTGTAAGACGAATTGTGATAATTTTTTAAGTGAAATGATGTGGGATGGCGTATTTTTATCGCATGTTTAGTTGACTAATGTCATAATTAAAATTAGTCAAGCCTTCTCCAATACTTGCTACTATGTTTATTTCTTTCTTACTCAAGCAATACGTATATCTTCTTGTTCATGTTATCTTATTGCTGATATATATAATTGGGGCAGGCAGGCAACGACCTGTTAGGCCATTTGAGGATGACAAAATAGAAAGTTCGCATCGGGGCTATAATGTTTTTTGAAATTACACATAACACCATAAAATTTACCATATTCTAGCATTTCAAATATGAAAAATGGATAGCCGTGGTTTTATAAATAATTTAATAATATTATATGAGACCTTTTCATACTTAGTATTTCAGGACTATATTAAAATCAAATTTGTAGCTCGTTTTTATATTTACGACTTGAAAAGTAGCCGAAACACTGTAGCTGAGAGCAACGCAACCTGGCTTTTTTACCTATATGAGACCTTTTCATATTTAGTATTTCAGGAATATATTAAAATCAAATTTGTAACTCGTTTTTATATTTACGATCTGTCTTTACCTCTTACCGCCAACCGATCGGAAATTTCCTATAGTAGGTAGGGTCAATGAGAATCTCGTTAATCCAGCCATATAGCAGGCACAAATTATAAAATTATTAATTATGACACATCCAATCGTAAAATCAGTTTTTTAAAATCACTACAAGTCATTTAACACCACAAGCTATGCATTCCCGTTCTTATAATTTGAATTTTTGAAAAAATAGTTTGTTTAAAGCTGGGCTCGTGACACGCAAGTGACTATGTTTAATTCCTTTAACCTCGATCGCTTCGATAGCCCAGTTGGTTAAGATTTTGTACTCGTAATACTGTGATCGCTGGTTCGACTCCAGCCATGGGTCATCGCAGGAAGCTTTTTTTAAATTAAAATAAATGTGAGAAAACCAAGATGGACGACACCCGAGAAGTTAAATTCAAAACAGGGACTTTGAAAAAAATCTGAAAAAAATTTAAAATTCAAATATTCGCGCGAAATTAAAATGGCCTCCGTGCATGAGAGAGAGAGAGAGAGAGAGAAGCTTCGATGAGGAAGACGGAAGATTTAGCAGTTTGAAATTCAAATATTTCCGCGAAAATTCAAAATTAAAAACGAGATGGCCGACACCCCGGGAAGTTTAAAATCAAAAATTGAACTTAGAAAAAAAATCTGAAAATTTAAATTCAAATATTCGCGCCAGAAAACCAAGATGGCCGACGTGTAATTCCAGAAGCAAATTAAAAATGGGCGCGCGTAATTTAATCGGAAGCTAATGAGTAATTTCATCAGTAGCACATATGTAAATTAAATATCAAACTTCATATGTGATTAATTAGATCAAACCGCGAAATTAATTGGGTCAATCCGCGAAAATTCCGCGAAATCCGCGAATAAATCCGCGAATTAAACCGCGAATCCGCGAATCAATTAAAAGGAGTGGGGGCAAACTGTCCCCTTTCTACTGTCATGTGAAGGCTATCAAAGAAGCTTTAGAAGCTAATAAAAATGTTCAATTAACAAAATAGAATGAGATGGAGATATCAATACGAACGAAAAAGAAATTCCTAACATATTTAACGATTACTTTATAAATACTATTGCAATTAGTTATATCAAAGTGGAAGGAATTGATGGATGAAAAACCGGTAGTATTAACAGTTTTTATTGGTTTTAAGCAGGCCTTTGAAACAATCAGTAGGGAAAAGTTAATTAAAAATATGGAATCATACGGTATAGAAGGGAACGCGTTAGGATGGCTTACAAAGTACCTCCGGGATAGGTATCAAATGACCAGGGTGGGAAAATACTTTTCAAAGGCAAAAAAGGTCTTACATGGAGTTCCTCAGGGAACAACACTAGGACCATCACTTTTTATCATCTATATTAATGACATTAATAAATATTTAGAAAAAGAAACTATGCCGAATTTATTTGCCGATGATACTGCCATATCAGTTAGTGGAAGTTGTGTTGAAGGAGCAATTTGTAGGATGCAGAAGGAAATAACTAAATTAATGAAATGGCTAAGCAAAAATTCATTGTTTGTCAATACTAAGAAAACAAAAGTAAAGTTAATGAGGAAGACTAATTATACAGATTTAACAGAAATAAAATTGTTTAATGATTATTTACATTATGTAGATAAAATTAAATATTTGAGATTAATCATTGATAGATAATTAAATTTAAAAAATCAAGCTAATTGCACAATAAAAAAGATTAATAAGAAAATTCACTATATCTACAGAATAACTAAAAATATATCTGTGAATTCAAGAAAAACAATATATAAAACCATTATTGCTTCTCACTTTGAATACTATTCTACCATATTATAATATTTAAATGAAACTAAGAATGAGAAATGTACTTTTCAAAAAATTACAAAATAGGGCTATGAGAATAATACTTGGGGTGAATATAACACAAGAGTTAAAGATATGTTGGGGTGTTTGGATTTTATGAGTATTAAACACAGGTTATTGTAAATAACATAATTTTTACTTCCTTTAAGATAAAGGAAGTATCGGATTCACCCCAAAAATTCGAAATTGAGTTTTCAACAGATTTTCACGTTTTAGAGTCCCCTGAACCCAAAACACATTTTTTTTTTCATTGGTCTGTCTGTCTGTGTGTCCGTCTGTGTGTGTCTGTCTGTGAACAGAATATCTCAAAAACGAAAAAGGGTATGGCGTTGAAACTTCCTATATAAGTTTTGTGTACTGTGTAGATGTGACGGCAAGCTTTTGAAGAAAATCGCATAACCGGAAGTAGATGTTTACTCTTGGATTTTTCATTTTTTTTCGATTTTTTCAAAAACGGCTCTAACGATTTGTTTCAAACTTCACATTTTTATTACATTTTTAATGTGTATTGAAGTGAGATAGGTGATTTTTCAGTTCAATACTTCTAAAATGGGTTTCTTTTGTTTTTTTTCTATTTTCTTTATTAACTCCTATTTTAAATAGAACACCCGGTGTATTACTACATTTTTAAATTCAGCTTAAAATTCTAGAGAAAATTTGTCTCTTCACCTAACGCTCTATTTTGTACCGTTTTTGTAGAATTTGTAATTTTTGAAAATTTTTGACAAATGCTTAAAAATTTAAAATCTAATTTTTGGCTAATTATAAGATCACTGTAAAAGGAAGTTGTGTGCGTGTATCACACCAGATTTTTATATTTAAAATAATAAATAATTTATTACCAAATTACATCTGTAAGAAAATTCTATTTGTTCGAGACACACATCAATATAATACAAGGTCTTTGTGTAATCTATACAAACTGCTAGAAGTAACAGATCTCAAAAGTCTTCCTTTTTTTAAGGTCTTGTATTGTATAATAGTATGCCAATGATCATTAAATTATGTAGAAATTTAACAGAACAGAATTTCAAAATAATGTATGTGAATATGTCAGAAGCAGTTATTGATATATATATACTAGCTGGCCCGGCAAATGTTGTTCTGCCCAAAAATATTTTGTCTCTGAAACCCCGTTTCACCACTATAGAGTTTTAATTTTATGTCATGTCCATCGTCTTGGACTTAAAAATAAATGTCATGTTTGCAATAAATGTCCCAAAAAACCTCGATAACCATACCCATATCGATTTTTAGGCTTATTTACCCCATTTTACCCCCTAAGGGGTAGCGGACCCGACAGACGTTGTCCTGCCCGAACGTTGGTTTGCCTACTAATACCTGGTTCAACAAACGTTTTTTTTTTATATTCGAATTTTCGTTATTTATCATTTTTTAAAATATGGGGGGGCGATGGGGGGGGTAAAATTTTGGAGTTATATGTTCTGTTATGCGAGAAATTTAACCTACCTAATCCAATTGTCAATCTAAACCATCCAGAGACCCACTCAAACACACACAAAGATTTTTATCAAAATCGGTTCAGCCGCTTAGGAGGAGTTCAGTCTCGTACACACATGTGAAGAATTATATATTTACTATATTATATATAAAGATAACACTGTATATCACCAACCCAGTATTTTTTATATATTATCTATTTAAAAAAAAATCTGATTATACCCCTTACTAAATTCTACTTTTAGGTTATGTTACTTTCCCTTCACGGTAAAATGCTAGACTACTATGATTTAAAATAAACAACAAAATTAAAGAAGTCGTATTAGGGATTTTTTTATCAAAAAATCGTGTTAATAAAAGTTGCTCAGAATCGTTGAAATAAGCTAAATCCAAAATTTCATTAAAAACAATGGCTCACCTAGGGCGGAAAGATTGAAGGTCGACGAAAACTTGGCCGAAGAAGAATGTCATGGCTGAGGAACATTTGGGAATGGAAAGGTGTACATAGTGCAGCCGAACTATGCAGAGTGGCACAAGACAGACAAGCACTGATCATAGTGTTAGCCAACGTCTGGGAGACCGGGCACGGACATAATTTAAGATAAAGGTAAACTGAAGATGTAGATTCGTTAAACGGATGGTGCGTATAATCTTACAAGTACATGCATCGTGAAAGCATAGGTGATGATACTCATGCAATCTAATTACACCAGGCGTACACTTAGTCGCCATTAACGGGATGAAATAAAAGACCAGGCAGCAGAACTATGACTCGAACGGTAGTTTCTTAGCTACCGCAATTTTTGGGGGAGAACTGGGTCAACAGTGGTTGCTCCAAGCTTGAGGGCAGCCTATATCGTGGACGGTCAGCAAGAAAAGACAGCCAGGAAGAACCTCGACCTAACTTCGGGCTTAGAAAATAAGAGGGTGGTGGTTGCAACTAAAAGCGGCGATTGGTAATTTGATGCGATGCTGATAATTTCCGGTTTAAATCAAATCTTAGAGTTCTACGATATCTCAACGTAGTGTGAACTAAATTTCAAGTTTTGTTGCACTTGAAAAGCTTGCATTTTGTTACATTCGAAATTACCGATCTTAAATCGGAACCTTGCACTCGACTAACCCGTGAGAAGGGCGTGGGGATCTTACCTTACGAAAAGAATGGGGCTAAACTTTCAGGGTGCCAACTGGTTCCTACTGCACTGCTTCCACTGAATATGTGAGCTAACGAACCCATAAATTGCTCAAATGGTAGCAATGGACAACATAAACAATAAAACTCAAAGTTCATAAAATAGTATATAATGAATCAATCCTTTAATTGATAATAGGGGAATAAAACCAATATGTAATTACCGGCTTACTACCTTCGACAATTGACAAATAGATCACTCAATTACTTAAACATCACATAAACATATCACAGTATGATAGATACATACGCAGCCTCGCTGAGTAATTCGATGTCAGTACTATATGTAGGTTTTGAAACAACAATGTTATTCAGTTAATTGCAATTAAGGAATTTGGAATTAGCCCGGATGCTGAATAACTATATATATACTATACAGAGTTCCACAGTTTGACAGTGTAGCTTATCCCTGTTTTAATTTCTGATTCAGATATCTGCCTGATCGTTTTCGGTTACCATTTGAAGGGCTGGTATTGTTCTTCCTCAGCCTACAAATTTAAGTATAGCGATTGACTTGCGAATGCTTGTAAAATTTTAACAAACACCCACTCAGCTTTTTAAACGTGTCATAAATTATGGTTTACTAACGCCTGAACAATGCACTTAGCCTCAGTTACCTACCAAAATAGTTTTAAGAAGCACACACAAAATTACTGGTCTAAATTGTACCTGTGAAGCCATTCAATGCCTTTAAAAATAGTGTTCGAAGCACAAAGAATCAGTACATAATACAATACAAGGCAATTTCAAACCGCCCAAAACTGTTTCCTGTAGCACATAAACGGGCGAAGCAGGACAATTGGGCGCCGCCGTCTGGGCGCCGCCGTTTGGGCGCTGGCCGTTTGGGCGCTGGCCGTTTGGGCGCCGGGACTTTTGGGCCCCGCCGATTGGGCGCTGGACATTTGGGCGCCGAAATTTAGAAACATTAAAAATAGTCCACGATTCTTCTGTAAATATTATTTTTTGCAAGAAATTTTAAATGACATTGTTCACGGTGTAATAGATTTGATATACAGTGTCGTCCATTAAGTGTGCAACAAATTTGACATTTTTTTATTAGTTGTACAACCGAACTTTAAATTTCGCCAGGAGTTAGTGCATGTTCGATAACCAAATCAAATGCATTTAGAATGGCTCCAAGTCAAACAGCATACAGGGCAGGACAAAAAATATGAAATTCGTTCAAGAATAAAGTTACCTTATTTAAAAAAATATAGCAAAATTTTATTGAAAAAAGTTGTTTAGAATTAAAAGTTATGCTCAAATACAAAGTCACGGCCTCCTATTCAAATTTTTATCCTTTTTTTGAAAATTTTGTATTAGCCCCGTATGATACATATTTGTATTATTCTGATTTTATACGTATTTAAAGTAGCCACAACTACATTCCTTTTAAATAAGTTTTAGCAACTTGAATCGTATTTGCAAAATGTACTATGCAAGACAAAAAGAACTGGTACAACTCTTGATAGAGATTTTAGCATAATTTGATTAGTTAAAACGAGGCTTTGAGCAATTACGTTTATTATATCCATAGCAACGTCTAAACAATTTGACGGTTAAGTTAGAAATACCTAGCAACTGTACATATTAAAGCAGTCACATTCACAACAGACCATACTTACTGTACCATTTTTGTGTCTTGCATAGTACTTGTATTTATATTTTTTTAGGTAACGGTCAACTTCATGTTTGTTGCAACGATATTTAACAGAACTTTAGAATTTCGCAAATATTCTTTTTAACAAGGCAAATGCTTTACTAATAATAATTACACACAATTAAAGCCTACAATTTTATTTCAAATTCTTATGAAAATGTTTCATGTAGAACAAAAATTATCGAAGCGTCTCTGTTATCTCGTTATCTATTAAGTTCATGTGGTAAAATGGTTTATACTAATGACAGTTACAAGAAGACATTATGTGGAATTATTAAAAATAATTAAGCAACATTATTAGAAGTTTCAAACTATTTGAAAATGTATACTACTGGCGCCCAAACGTCCGGCGGTCAAAAGTATGGCGCCCAAACGGCGGCGGCCAATGGGCGGCGCTTAAACGGCAGCGCCCAAACGGCGGCGCCCAAATGTCGCGTACCGATAAACGGGATATCCTACAGTCGACGAGCGAAGTTGACAGGAACTCCTCCAGCTAATAGCATCTGTGACATTCATAACAAGTCCGTCCACTAGCACGATTAGTAGGGCAACAAGGTGAGATGAACCTCGTACGCCCCAGTATAGCTCGAAGGGTAAATGTCGACAGCCCGTACGAAGCAGCGTTAAAACTCATAGGTTGAAGGCTAATAGAGCATTCACCAAAAATTAATAAACGAACTACTTCCAAGTAAAATGCCTACCTGCAGAGTGGTTTCCGATGTGGTCGCCTTAAGCCGGTTGTGAATGTGCCCTTTTCTTGCCGATAAGGGATTTATGGATGTGTGGAATCACTCCACCATCAGCAATGGTTGCCTTGATTAGGCTGTCGAGTACTTCGTTTCCACGAATGACCAATTGTAAATGGCAGGGGGTCATTCTCTTCACTTTGAGATCCTTGGAAGCATTTCCAGCCAACTCCAACACCTCGGCTGTTAAATATTCCAGGATGACTTGCCAAAAACAAACAGCACACTGTGTATATTGAATACTAATAGTAGTAGTACTAACTTGATGACAACGTCACGTCAAAATTAATCATTATGAACCCATTTCAACTGTACAATATAACGGAAAAAATAGAAGCTCTAATATTTTTATATTTTGTAAATACATCTTTTTCATGTAATTGAATCATGGTCGTCACTTATCGGTTTTATTGTAATAATTAATTGTCAATGTAACATTGTGTTAAGTCATTATGGGTTCAATTAAACTGGAAGTACCACACAGAGGCTTAACAAAGAGCTTATCTAAAAATATTTTTTTAATTCGCAATCTGGTGCAACTAGTACTTTTAAAAATAATAAAAATTGCATACCATGCATTAATTTTATCTAAAATACCATATTGTCTTCTAGTATGGGGCCATAGTAGTGGCGCGCAAGCAATTTTTGGATTACAACGAAAAGTAATCAGAATTATGCTTGGATTAGACTACTGGTCTGATGTGAAAAATAAATTTGCATCCCTGGGATAGTTTGCAGTACCAGGTTTATATATTTATCTATCGATCTTGTACGTTAGAGAAAACTTAGGCTTGTATCAAACACATGATGATGTACACAGCCATGAAACAAGGGCAGCAAGCAATATTAGGATAAATTTTCTGAGGCTGAAATCTAGCCAAATGAGTTTCAATTATTATGGTCTTAGATTTTATAACAAATTACCGGAAGCTATTAAGATCCTCCCACTAAAAGAATTCAAAGGAAAGATAAAAAACTATTTAATTAAACATGATTTTTATAGTATAAATGAGTATCTTAATACAAACAGCTGGGACTTGTAAAGTGCACTTATTGTATGCGTTTGTAATTTGTATGATTATTGTATTGTTGTGTTTTTAATTTGACGTGTGTGAACAATATGTATTTATTGAATAACACAAAATAAAGTCAAGTAAATCAATCAATCAATCATTATGATCTGAAAAACTTAATTACAATGTTTAAAATCAATACAAAACGGATACCAGATTAACGTTGGTGTTTCCAGTTTTTTGTCTCCTATGGAAAGAGCGCTGCAATGTAACTTACTAAACTAGTAGAATGTACTAGGGTGGCTTGATGTCAATTTTAGGTATTTGTTCTTTCCAGAGTATGGTCAAATCGTTGTTTCTTCTCACTCTTAAGCACTTTAGAGTGAGTGGGGACAACGATCAGGGTACTGAGAACCCGTTATCTCCTCTCCCTCTAAAGTGCTTTAGAGTGAGAGGGGACAACGATCTCTCCGTACCCTGAAAAGCACAAATACACAAAATTAATATCAGGGCACCTTAGAATATACTATTGTATCTGCTTTGTATAAAAATAATCAAAAACTTCACATTTCATAAATTCGACAGTTTGTCAGTTATCTGAAACAATTTTTTTTCATATGAAAATAACAATACAAAAATTGTGCTTTAATGTGCTCTATTGTAGCATTGTTTTCGCTGTTATAATAATCACATTATGACATCAAAGTAGAAAAAAAAACAATTTTTGTGTATAACCGTTTCCACAGAACCATATCAAATACTTTTATGGAATTCTTTTTGTTTCAGAAAGAGATTCGCCATGCAGAACTCCAGATAATAAAAATGGCAGTTGCGTACCAGTGGACCAATGTCCAGTGCTAGAACAGCAATATTTGCAACCAGGAAGTAGCAATGAAGTGGAATTGGTTAGAAGGTCACTTTGCGGATTTCATAAGGAAAATAGATCAGATATGGTTTGTTGTAGATTGTCCCAAATCAAAAGAGGTATTACTTCTATATTGTTAACGGTAATATCCAGCATGTATTAACTACATTTAAAAGTTCACCTAACAATGACCACATAGTACTTACTTACTTATCCGCTTCGTTCTTCTACCTTTAAGTATCGCAGATTGGAAGGTCTGCTCCACATAAATCCTTCCATTCCCTTCTGTCTTTTGTGCTTGGCCTGGGCCTGGCCCTCTTTCTTTTAACAGTTTTCCAATCCCATTGTTCTGTGTTGTTCTTGGTCGGCCCCTAGTTTTCTTCCTAGTTTCTATTTGCCATAAGGTTTTTGTTCTACAGCCATCCAAGCCAACTTAGTTGTCTCCCTTCTATAATTGTTTACATTTTTTCTGGTTTCAGATCGTCCCTTATTATATTATTTCGCACTCTCTTTTTTTGTCAATCCCATTATCATTTTTAGGTATTTCATTTCGCAGACTTGGATTTTGCTCTTTAGTCTCTCATTGAATATCCAGTTTTCACACCCCCATGTTAATGTGGATATATAAACAGTTCGGTAGATTTTCACTTTTGTTTCGATTGACACCTCTTCTTTACTCAAAAGCTATTACTTAGAGTATTAAATAGCCTTGTTGTTGCACATATTTTGCTATTTCTTTGGCTTTCAAATTCCCCAGCTTTCTCCATTATCGTGCCCAAATATTTGTTTAGGTAATCTCTGAAACTTCTTTGTGGCGCTTTAATAATCATTTTGCTAGATCTCCAATAAAATAAGTTAAGTTCTTGTTGATTTTTAATTTAATTAGTTGATGTTGATAACGGAAGTAGATTTGTCTTCCGAAACGTTCATGTTTTAATATTTTTCATTTTGTAGTGTGGCGAAATACCCATAAAACAAATATTTGTTTGTCTGGTTTATTGTACTTTGTTAGCTTATTATTACCGTCATACTGAGCTATCTTCCAAAGAACAAAATTAGGTACACTTAGGTGCAAATGCCGGCCGCCGGCTCAGCGTTCGGAGGCGTGTAGTTCTTAAAAACGAAAGTGAAACGGTAGAACAATAATTAAAAGAATACCCAGACGCCAACAAATTTTTAAATTACGGCGAATGCACCCCGGTGAACTAACGAGAATTTGTAAACTCAATACCCAGACTATATTACACTTTCTGAAAGATAGCTCCAAATAAAGGCAATTAACCGTAACCAACTCACCCTGTATGCTGGCAATAAAGATCATATAATTTCATGTAAATATATCACAGTACAATGTTTACAGTAGTTAACACACATATAGCATAAATCGAGATCGCAGGATCGCTCTAAACTAAGTAATACATGTTCTAATATACTCACAGTTTTATGACACAAAACAGCAATTTACAACACGTTAAAAAAACTAGCTTCGCAAGCTACCTAGCCCACAAGAGGTCCTGGGGCTCAGTTTTAGAGAAAACTGAAGGCGGTTTTCGAGCTCTCGGCCGAGAAGTTTCCGTGGTCGTCGATGGTGTTTTCTCAGCGCAAAACGGCGCTGCGGCAGCTGGGTTGAGGTGCCAAAACCTGGAGGTCAAATGAACTCCCTAATTCGGGTCCTTCTTGTGCCCTAGACAGGCGCTGGCGACAAGGAAAAGCGGCTCCGTGAAAGCTCAACACGGTCGACTCGCACGAACTGCAGCACGTCGCCGTGGACACGGGAACAAATGAGCGGCACGCCAAATTCAGCGCGGCGACCGGGCCCAAAATTTCACTGGCGTATCTAATTAAAAACCGGCACTAATTCTGCCTGGTACTGCTTGCTGTAAAAAGGAAAAGAGGTTCGAATAGAATACTCAATGACAGGGGCCTTAACGCGTCTAGTTACTCACCCCAGAAGATGGTTTTGGGCACATAGAACAGCTCGTGGTTGCAATCACTAAAAAAACTCCGCAGAAGGCGTAGGAAAAGCTTTCTTTAATGAGCTCGGGGCCTTAAAGCCACGAATACGTGAGGGCTTGCCTAACAGCACCACAAAAACTAACCAAAATCCCTACTAAACATCCCCGAAGCTCGTGAATTGCTACGCCACTATACTGCTCGTTTTAAACTGCCAGCGAAAAAGAACGCGTCGAAGCCCGCAATCGGCTTTCTCCAGATAAAAGCACATTGAGGTTATTACGGCCAAATGTCCCAGACACGCGATGCCCGGGAAAATACCATTCGAATTCAAAATTAAGAAAGGCGGCGTATTCTAAACGCACAACTTATGTATGCGTATAAAGACATTCACCTCATCTAATTGCCTGCAAGGATAATGACTTTCGTTTTACTTGTATTAATCTTCATGCTAAAATTCTCGAAAGCATCTCTCCACATTTCTATAGTTGTTTGTAGATCATTCGCTATCCAGGTTATTTGCAAATAAAATAAGATCATCTGCATATAAAATTTCCTTCAGTGTTATCGGTTCGAAATTTTTATATGCGATATGTGCTCCTCTAACCTTCCCGTCGATAGAGCTTTCCATCTCATCCATTACTGTTATGAACAAGAGCTGATTGGGTATACTTCCTTGCCTAATGCCTTTGTACATTTTAAACTTGTTCGTATTCAAGTTGCTAATTCGTACGATGTTATTGGTTCGGTAGGTTAACAAACCCCTCTTCTAAATCGATAGCACAAACATAACACTTCCTATCGTAGTTAAGCAACTTTCTCACTTACTTGTCTAATTACGAAAATTCAGCATTTGGCTGGTTTAAATCCCGCCTGTCTTTCTCGAAAAGTTCTCTCCAAGATGGTCCTTAATTTCTTGTCAAGTATTCTTTCGCAAATTTGGAGGGTACACTTAACAGCGAGATACCGTTAAAGTTGACACGCAATTCTTTCGTGACAGGGATCACTACCGCTGCTTGCTAATCTTTCGGTGTTCGTTTGATCGCCCGTGTTAGTTTAACTATTTTATATAAAATTATTTTCTCATTCTTTTCCATACATTTCAGCATTTTCGGTTTTATATTATTCTGACCAGCTGCTTTCCCCGGCCTTTCTATTACTAGGGCCTCCTCTAATTTACTGAACTGCACATTTATACTAACTCCTTCTACAGTATCATCCACCTCTAGCTCATAATTTTTCTAGCCACTTATTTTTTTTATTTCGTATTCGGGTTGTGATTACCTTCCTCTCTTATTCTTAACCAAATTGCTAAAATGTTGTTACTTATTTTTCATATTTTTAGTACCTTACACATAAATTTTGCATTCCCCTCACCGAATTTATCCATTTTGTCACTTAACTCAACCCAAGCCTTATTTTTCGCTGATTTCACTAACTTCTTAGCTTTCATTCTTAGTAGAACAGGGGCAGCTTTCCCCCACCACTTTTAATTAATTCGCGGATTCGCGGTTTAATTCGCGGATTTATTCGCGGATTTCGCGGTTTTAATTCGCGGATTGACCCAGTTACTTTTGCGGTTTGATCTAATTAATTTCGCGGTTTGATCTAATTAATTTTCACATGTGCTACTGATTAAATTACGCATTAGCTTCCGATTAAGATACGCGCGCATGAATGGATTAACGAGATTTCCATTGTCCCTACCTACTATTGGAATTTTTTCAGTTAAATTTTTTGAATTTAAACTTCCCGGGGTGTCGGCCATCTTTATTTTTGGCGTGCGCACTTCTCGCGGTTGCCGTTTTAATATCAATTTTCGCGAGAATATTTGAATTTAAAATTTTTCAGATTTTTTTCTAAATTCAATTTCTTTAATTTAAACTTCCCGGGGTGTCGGCCATCTTTGTTTTCTGCGTGCGCACTTCTTGTGGCTGTCGTTTTAATTTAAATTTTCGCGCAAATATTTGAATTTCAAACTGGTAATCTGTCTCTCTCTCTTCTGCTCTTTGGTTGTCTCTCTCTTGCATTTACAGAAGGGCTTTTTATATTTTAAAAAATCTCTGGCGGACTCGGATTTGAATACGCTACGTTCGCATCCACATTGGGCTGACATCGGACTATAGCGCTGAGCCACCGAGGCGTCTTGGATATAAAGGGTTTGAATAGAACGTCATTTAACGGTTCTGACTCCAGACTTTAAAACAAACTATTTTTTCAAAAATATTAATTATAAGAATGGGATTGTGTAGCTTATTGTGTTTAAAGGTTGATACAATTTTTAAAAAATTAGATTCGTAACTGGTTGTGCTAGAAATAATTCGTCTATTTTTATCATTTGAGTGAGGCGCTATCGAGATTTCCATTGTCCCTACCTACTATATAGCTGGAAATTTCCGCTCGATCGTCGAAATTTGAAAGCTATATGAATAGAAATAATTACTTTATTTTTATAATTTGCCCCAACAGATCGGATGCTATCTCACACAATCTTCATTAAATTCTATAGCTTTTTCTTTTTCACCCGTAGTACCGTGATACTGATTAAATTACGCATTAGTTTCTGATTAAATTACTCGGCGGTCATTTTCAATTTTCGCGCTAATATTTGAGTGACTAACAGTTATTTGTCCGTTAGAGTTTGCATTGAAAACGCAGGCACCGACATGATTTTCCCGCTATGTGTAATTACAAAAGACGTTATAGCCCGGGGCTGGCTTTCTATTGGTCATCCGCTACGAACTTTAATCAAGCTGCAGTTCTCGGCCACAATTATATATACCAGCAATAAGAAAACATGAACAAGAAGATAACACGTATTGCCTGCGTAAGAAAGAGATAAACATAGTAGCAAATATTCGAGAAGGCTTGACTCTTAATTTTAATTATGGCATTTGTCAACTATAAACATGCCTACTAATATAATTTTTCGTATGGCTATCTCTTTCTTACTCAAGCGTTGTCTTTGCTTGTTCATGTTATCTCATTGCTGTTATATATAATTATGGCCGAACAGTATATCCAAACGTGCACTTTTTCAAATTTTTGAGAACTCATGCTAGCTCAGTTTCGAATTCTCTACAAAAACAGTATTTGGCGTGGATAGGCATCGATATTATATCTTAATAATTTTCAAACTACGTAACTCTAACTTGTTGCAATTTTAGTAAGATTTGAATAAAAACACACAATTTCGCTGAAAAAGTTCTAACCAAAAACGACAAAACAATATTTTTATACAACTTTTATTGAAAAATCTTCTACCACAATCATTTCTAGAAGCAAAATTGCAGTAACGTAGACTCGCTGTGCATTTTATTACAAAAATTTTTATACTTTTGATGAAAATATATGCATGTTGACAACAAATTAACATAAATTTGCTCTAACTTGTTGCAATTTTAGTAAGATTTGAATAAAAACACAATTTCGCTGAAAAAGTTCTAACCAAAAACGACAAAAACAATATTTTTATACAACTTTCATTGAAAAATATTCTACCACAAACATTTCTAGAAGCAAAATTGCCGTAACGTAGACTCGCTGTGCATTTTATTACAAAAATTCTTATACTTTTGATGAAAATATATGCATGTTGACCACAAATTAACATAAATTTGAAATAAAAACACGCACTTTCGCTGAAAAATGTTCTGTTCCACATCATCTCACATACATTTTTACAAAAACTGACATCATGTCACTTGAAATTATACAAAAAACGACATTTTTACTCAACACACGACGAAAATTGAACAAAAATCACGCATTACACATCATCTCACATAAATTTTTACAAAATCAACATTATGTTACATAAACTATGCATAATTTTGCAATTGTTTTACACTTTTTTATAAAATGTATGGCTCAAAATTAAAAGAAATCGCAATTTCGTTGAAAAAATCTTCTACCACAATCATTTCGATAAACAAAATTCAAAAATTCTTGTACTTTTGATAGAAATATATGTATGTTGACCACAAATTAACATAATTTTGAATAAAAACGCGCAATTTCGTTGAAAAAAATGTTCTGACACCATCAAAACAAGCAATTTCATTGAAAAATCTTCTACCACAAGCATCTCGATAAGCAAAATTTCAGTTACGTAGGCTCATTGTTCATTTTTATTACGAAAATTAACTCAAAATTGAACAAAAATCACACAATTACACACCATCTCACATAAATTTTTACAAAAATCGACATCATGTCACATAAATTATACAAAAACTGTCATCATGTCACTTGAAATTATACAAAAAACGATATTTTTATTCAACACACGATAAAAATTGAACAAAAATCACGCAATCACACATCATCTCACATAAATTTTTACAAAAACTGTAATCATGTCACATAAATTATGCAAAAAATGACATTTTAATTTAACACACGATGAAAATTTAATAAAAATCACGCATTACACATCATCTCACTTAAAAAATTATCATATTTCGTTTTACAAAACGATTTATCATAACGAAAATGATGTAAAACAGTTTTAAAGTTATTTCTAAGCATAATTTTGCAAATGTTTTACACTTTTTTATAAAATGTCTCGCACAAAATTAAAAGAAATCACAATTTTTTAAATTATATCACGCCATTATGAAATCGTAGATTGATTTTTTGAAATTTTACACTTTGTAACTGTAAAATAACTTCAAATACTAATATTTAAAGAATTATTGCAGATTCGTGAAATACGAAAGCAGAGTAGAAATAAAAAAACAAACACTTTGTAATAAACAAATATATTGTTCTTATTTCGTATAATACTTAATAATATAAAAAAAATGTACAGCTGAATGTCTTATTTTCTAAAAATTTGCTAGCAATTTACACAACTGTAGTTTGAGGTGCACAACATTTCAAATTAAAAAGGCTACAAGTAATAAAATCAGAATTTCATTGTGTCATTTTGAAGTTTAAGATACTCCCAATCTAGAATTCCCTTCGTTTTTGATGTTGATGACATCTGCCTTAGAGACATTTTTCTAACGACCCTTTTTTGGAGGCGTTTCCTTATCGGCGTTCTTCTGACTGAACCTTTTTGATGTGGACTTGGATGAGTAGCTGGTGTTTTTAATTTATATTCTAAATCAGACTCGCAGTTATCAGTTTCCATTTCGGTTTTTCCTGTAGTACCAGTCGGGGCTGGCACTTTTTGCTGCTTAGGTTTAGGCAGCAGCACATGAGCAACATTAAGGTCTTTGATGTAATCAGCAAACTGTAGGCGTCCGGGTGGCTTAATAGTTTTTCGAGGCCTCAGAGTGTCGTGAACTAAATCGACTATATTAGACGCCGGTAAAATTTCACCCTTTATAGTAACGGTACCCTTGTGATCCCAGCTCACATCGTTTGAGGCACACAAAATGCGTAGGAAAACTTCAGCTTTTTTCTTAAAAGTTTTGGGAAGTGTAGATAAAATAACGGCATTTGATAGGCTGTTACTGCTTGTTTCAATAGGTATTTTGATTGGCTGCCGTGCCTGGTTTGTGAAATGAAGGAATCTTTGTAACACTTAGTTGTACTGCCCCCATTTATCGTGATCAGTTAATTTGGACTTTAAAACTTTTTGCATTTCGTCATCAAGCTGTGATAATATATTTTTCTCCGTATTCTCGTCAGACTTAAGACGTTGGACAAATTCCGGCGATACAATCAACATCTTCCGCTCTTGGTCCATTTTAGTTGAAAAGGAGCTCAGTCGTTTGTTCTGGTAGAGCCGTTGTGAATAAACTAACTTAAAATCAAGACTTTCATAATAAATATAGATAAAAAAACATGGCAGGTACGGGAATCGAACCCGCATTCTCTCTCGAGATCAGATCTTAAATCTGACGCCTTAATCATTCGGCCAACCTGACTCCCTATATAAACGAGCACTCTCTGCATAATTAAGAAAACATATAGTTTAAAAGCCATCTATTTGCAATTTCATACAATATTTCATATAAATTAAGTCATGTACAAATTTCTAAATCGGGTTTGATATATATTTATCGAAGGAGTTGCCCCTCATCTGATGTTTTATTATTATTTATAGTGATTCGTCATCGCTGAATTTTACAAGAACCAGCCTGTCTGCTATGTGACGCACACAGTGTCTCCATCTCTTTTTATTTTAAAACCGCGAAATCCGCGAATAAATCCGCGAATTAAACCGCGAATCAATTAAAAGTGGTGGGGGAAAGCTGCCCCTGTTCTACTGTTCTTTGTCGTTATATTTTTTATAATGTTCGGCTTTGATTTGCTGTAATTTCCAATTTTTATTATTTTATTTTATCAAAGAGTTTGTTTTTACATTTTTTATGTTCCGACTGAGGCCGCATACTTTTCTTGCTGCTGTAAGAATAATTTTCATAAAAAATTCCCATCGCTCTTTCACTCTCCCGCCAGTCACCCCTTGTACTCACAATTTGTATTTGATTTCGCTCGGCTTGTTTTAACTTGACTCGTAAGCCGCTATAACTGTATAAATTGCAATAGCGTTTTCTTCTAGTTTCATTTCAAGTACAATAAATTAGTCTTTCTGATATAAGTCGCCAACCTATAACTCGATCTAAAACTCCTTATGCACCAAACATGCTACTCTTGCTTCCGATCGTTTCTGCTCCTTAACGCTACTATGCATACAGAGATCAGTGTGATCTTTCTACAACTGCAAATGCTGACTTTGTTTTTTATGTATCCGATAGCATTAATATTTTGGTTTTAGGGCTATTTGAATTCTTCTAACATTTTCGTTTTCTTGTCCGTTTGCTTCTCCAGTGTTCTAGATACCGATTTATGCTTTCATGTTCGTATTCATGTTCAAGATCATTACTTGGGTCGCCATAGTAATTATCTGTGTTTTATCATTCTGTTTTTTAACTTACTACTCTTTCCATTTTCTCTTCTTATTGATCTTCTTTCTAGTTCCATATCTATTCTTACCCCTTATCCAAATTTTTTGGTGTGTGCTCGTTACCTTCCTACCTTTACTTGTTTCATGTTCCGCTATTTTTCACAATTTATAATAATTTCTCAAGTAGATTTTTGATTTTACTCTTATTTTTCATTATTTTCTATTTTTCTTGGAAATTGTTCAATTCTATCTTGTGTTTTGAGTCTCATTTTTAGAATGTCTTTAATCGTCAATGCTACTTGCAAGTTTTGCTTTATACAATTTTCAATTTCAATTTCAAGTTATTTCTGTGATTTGTGTCTATTTCAAGTCTTGCTATTATGATATTATTTTTTCGACTTTTTTAATCTGCTCTCTCTCGTGTCTTACAGATACTTCTTAATTTCCTCGTTCTCTATTTTTAGTTCTTGATTTTCGAGCCTTATTCTCGTTATTTCGTCCCGATACGTTGCTTTTCTTTAATTTCTTTCGTGCCATTCCTAAGCTTTATCATCATTATTTATTTTTTATTATTTATCATTTCATTATGTTATCTACTTTATCCCATTACATATGATACTGTATTGTATTTCTACATTCAAAATCTTTGAGTAAAGTGGTATTTTACACTATAGATAGCAACCATTACAGCATAGCAACGGCGATTCGTCTTTCTTTTGGCAACACTAAAATGTACTGTTGGTGGCGCTGTCAGTCTATGTCATATTCGAAATCAAACTGGACACAGACTGACGTAAAACCTAACATCAAATTTAACATAGACTTGTAATAACACCAACTCTACACTTTAATAGTGTCAAACGCGTAAAGTTAACTGGAGGTGCTTATTGTGCTCCAGTACATAAAAACCAGTTCTGCTCAGCTTGGTTATATTTTGACATTTAATGTCACTTTTATATGAAAATTTAATATTTTATATTGCCGTATGAAATGTGATGAAATAGTATTCGGAACGCGTTAGAAAAGTGCTTTACTGAACTCGTATGGCTGTTTAAGTACTCGCCGCTCGTCTCAAACTAGCTGTACCTGTTCAGCAAAACATTACTACTGTACCATTATAATTCTAATTTTCCTTGCCCGTTTCTGCGGTTCTAAGCGTTTTATTACTTTTTTTAAAGTTTTTTTTCAACGTCGCGTCGTCTTCTCTTCTCTTTTTACTATCATCTGATGTACTTCCGTCGCTATACATGTTGCTATTTGTTTAACAATGCAACTCAATAAACACACTTTAGTTGAATTAACGTATTGATTTCTTGAGCTAACCTTTTCCGCGCTGGCACCACCTCTTTTGCTAAATCTTTTTTAATAATTTTCGCGTTGTGTGATTAAGCCGTGTTCACGGTTATCGCGTCAACATACAAAAAAATTAAACTTATAAAGCCTTAATATTAGATTTAGAGAAAATTATCGGTATTAGTCCACCTTCAGTTTGACTATGAATACCAGGACAAGAATAATACACACTAGCTCTTGAGCGCACCACATAGGTGGCCTTACTCTTATTAAAATAGGTCTTGCATTTTTAAAATTCAATTGTAACTAAAACAAGTTACAGAAGGATATGTTTTAACACCTTTAATTATTTACTAAATATGTAAAAATATCTTAATGTTTCTAATTGCTAAACTGGTTAATGTCAATTACATTAATTCGCAAAGAAAACATGGCAGTCGGTGCGATTCGAACTTGCGAATTCTGATTGCTAGTCAAATGCTCTAACCGCTTGCCTACGAAGGCGTATCTATGGTGCTTTCTTATCGCTCCGTAGTAAAAAATGCCTGACACAAAGGCCGATTTTCGACGAAGTGCGCCCGATCGGTGCCGATAGAATGGTTATGCAGAGTCAGGCCCAATATACGTTTACACATGGTGTTTCCTAAGTACGTGTAGAAAATTGACTGGCATGTTACTTGGTTTAGTCCCTATCAACAAGTTCTTCGTTTTCAAAATACAAGGTGTTGAATTTAAGAAATAAAAATCCTAAAATGTCTAAATTTTTGTAAACGCGTTGGGATATTATTTACAAATTTGATGTGTGATTTTTCAGTTTTGATAAGTTTTTTAAATTCCCTTATTAAAAGTACTAATAATTCCTTTTGTTTTTTTTTGCTAAAATGCGCCATTTTTTTGTAAAAATTATAAAAATGAAACGAGGTGCTGCCAATTTCGTTTGTTCATTATCACAGCTATTTTTGTAAGTAATTCAGCGAGATGAAGAGCATGCGCACATTATGTCGCAAGGTGGTCATTTCCAACAGTTTTTTTTTGGTTCACTGATTTTCTGAAAACTTTGTTTTTTCTTAATTTGAATAATTGTTGCTTTCATAAACAAAAAAACTAGGCAGCACCTGGTTTCATTTTTCTAGTTTTTAGAAAAAAACTTTATCTCGAGACAGGAATGAAAGTTTTTACCGTGGTATGTATTCTATTTTACTCATAATCGGTGCTTGTTATTATTTATTTAATTAGGTAAGTTTCAAATGACACCTATTTTTATCGCAGTTCAATAAGTCATTTTACAAAGGAATCTGTGCCGCTATTGCTAGGTAACATGACCAGTTCATTGAAATTGACGTTTGGCTAGCCGGGAAACACCTTTCCCGGCTAGCTGGAAGGTAAAGTAAACAGTGACTCGTTTTCTTACCGTTTTGAAGGTTAGAAACGTACCGATTATTAACCGATTGTGAGTAAACATTTAAATAATTTATTATAGTTCTTTTCTATTCTTCGCATAAAAACTGTGGAAGTTTTTCAATAATACATACACACAAAAAATAATTTCTAAAGATGTTTATTGACATCTAATTCAAATCACATCTTTTCCAAATCATTGAAAATATATATTAATTCTTTTAGAGAACGCAATGGAAGGCTCATCGTGCAAAACGCCGCACCCGGAATCAAAAGATGGGAGGTGTGTGCGTATTACAAATTGCCCAGCACTTAAAAATGCCTCTAAAGCTGCTAGAGAAGATATCCAAAAATCTCAGTGTGGATTTGATGACGAATTACTAGTCTGTTGCAAAATGCAGGACATAGTAGTTGCTTCTGAACCGAAATATTTGGAAGAGTTTTCCAGTGCAAATATTCCAAACCGCACAATTTGTGGTCGAATAAGAAGCGATAACACAAATAGTGAATATCCATGGTTGGCTGCTTTGATGTATTCGGCAAACCCAGGCGGGAGATATTTTTTAAGTTGTGCTGGATCATTAATAAATAAAAGATTTGTTTTGACTGCGGCCTCTTGTTTCGACGGTGAACGTATCTTAAAGTAATATCGCTGCTACGTTATAAACATAATAAAACAAAAATATGTTTTTAGCCATAGAGTATTACTGGGAACAGGAATTGAAGATTTACTAGATTGTCACAAAACGTCTGATTGCCCTAGCAGCCTGAAGAACTTGACAGTAGAGCAAGCAATTCTTCATCCATTCTACCACTCGTTGTATTCCCTAAATAATATCGCACTTGTTCGTTTAGGAAGTGACGTTGTATTTAATGGTATGTAGTGTCGATATACTTCCTTGATCTTGGCGGCGAAATACAAACCTAATTTTTTTCAGATTATGTTAGTCCTGTTTGTTTGCCTCCACCGAACTTGCAGCCTCTGAGAACAAGAAGTAGAAATGAAGTTACCGTGACCGGATGGGGAAGAATGTCAGGCTCTGGTGAGTAGGAGCACAATTACTTTTAAAATATTCTTCTTTACTATTACCCAAATCAAACGGTTTTAGAGTTTGTGTTTTCATATATAAATCGGTTTTGCTTTTAGGTGGGCAGGGAATAGATACAGTTGTAAGTGGTAAAACTGACTTGTGGGATGCTCAAAGTTGCATTGAAAACTCCGATTTGAAAACAATTCACCAACAAGAATTTTGCATTCCTACGAATCACTCAATGAAGTTTTGTACGACAGTACAGGGAGGGCCCATAATAAGAGCCTATAAAGATCAACTTGGCCAAAATTTATTTTTGGAAGGCATCTATTTGGGTAGCTGGAACTGCACAAGTCATGGATCCCGACTGGGCAATAGTAATGTTCGTATTTCTGCATATACCAGTTGGATACTGCAAACAATTACCAAGACAACTTAAAATATCATTATTGTCAGTACTTGTAGTGTTTAAATAAATGTGTTGGTTTATGTACTAAGCGTTCAAAATAACAAATAAATGAAAGCTTTCCGTAGCTATGTACTAACAAGTTCAATTTATAATTTTTCAATAAATCTTGTCAAATTAAATGCTTTTAGAGTATAATTTTTATATCTAGGTTTTTATACTACGCACCATATTGCATCAGCTAGGTAAAATAATTACAAAAATATAATTCATTTCTTTTAATAATGTACGACGATGTTTTTTTTGAAATTGGGACATTTCTTCAAGACTATACTTACCGCAGCGATTATGCAACCCCAATTACTAATTACAATTAGGGTTTGCGAAGACTCGGGCTTTTCGGACCCATCGATAACGGATAGAACTCAGTTGGAGCCCACGGTCTAGGACGTTTAGGCGCGATTCTTTAGGCGCGCATCTTTAGGCGCGCACTTTTAGGCGCGAGCGCTTTAGACGCCGACGCTATTAGGCGCCTGGACGTTTAGGCGCCGCCACTTTAGGCGCGGGGACAGTTAGGCGCCACATGAAAGAAATTCACATTATTCTTGATTTGAAAAGTTTGGTTAGGAAAACAAAATTACAGCCAAATAATTTCAAAATATCCAAGATGCTTTACTGGAATTACTTTTCGTTTGCCTTGGCAAACTTCTTCAGATTCACCTATTTACATATTATGTATTTTTACAAGATAAATGAGTTTCCTTGGATAATTTAAAACATTTCGAAAAAATTAAAAACACTAATTATACATGAAATATTTAGAGGGAGGAATTAACACTCCCTTTCATTATTTTTAAATAGCACAAATTTTGCAAAGCAAAAAAAAAATTTTGCCAGTAACGTCAGATTATTTAACGTATTGATCATCAATACATCATCTGACGTGACTGGTAAAAATTTTTATTTGCTTTGCAAAATATGTGCTATTTAAAAATAATGAAAGGGAGTGTTAATTCCTTCCTCTAAATATTTCATGTATAATTAGTGTTTTTAATTTTTTCGAAATGTTTTAAATTATCCAAGGAAACTCATTTATCTTGTAAATATGCATAATATGTAAATATGTGAATCTGAAGAAGTTTGCCAAGGCAAACGAAACGTAATTCCAGTAAAGCATCTTGGATATTTTGAAATTATTTGGCTGTAATTTTGTTTTCCTAACCAAACTTTTCAAACCTTCAACATTCAGCCGTATAAATCTTACATTTCTCCTTAAAACTTATTCTTGATTTAAAAATTTTTTGTTGGGTAATTATTACAGTAATTAATGTTGAAAAAAACAATATGTATTTGGCGCTTTTACGAGCCTTCTTCAGTGTTGAAGTTTTACAAATTTACATATTTAATTTACATTGTATGGATTATAAAAAATGAGTTATTTACATTTTGTATATGGATAGTTTAACGTGGTGGAATTATACACACCATATAATTTCACTACGTTAAACTATCCATATACAAAAAGTAAAAAACTAATTGTTCATAATCGATAAAATGTAAATTCAATATGTAAATTTGTACAACTTTACACTGAACACTGAACACACTGAAGAAGGCTCGTAAAAAGCTGAATATATATTGTTTATGAAGGTTTGAATTTTTCTTCAACATTATTAAGTAACAAAAAATTTTAAAATCAAGAATAATGTGAATTTCTTTCATGTGGCGCCTAATTGTCCCCGCGCCTAAAGTTGCGGCGCCTAAAGTTGCGGCGCCTAAACGTCCAGGCGTCTAATAGCGTCCGCGTCTAAAAACTTCGCGCCTAAAAGCTCGCGCCTAATAATGCGCGCCTAAAGGTGCGCGCCTAAACGTCCCTTTCCGGGAGCCCATATCTTTGACTTACCTCCACTACCCTTGTCATTATTTCTTGCAGGCTTTCGAGGTTGTCTGCGATTACCACCGCATATCTTATTAATATACTCGCCATTAATGTTGATACCGCCATTAATCTCTTCCAGAGCTTCTTGGAAAATTCTCTCCGAGTATACATTGAATAAACAAGGGTGACAGTACGCACCCCTATCTGACTCCTGTTTTAATACGAATCTCCTCAGAGTCCACTCCCTGAATACGCATGGTTGATGTTTGGTTCCAATATAGATTACTGATTATCTTAATATCTTGCTCATTCAGTCCAATCTCCTTAAGTACTTCAATAAATTTATTATGCTGTACACTATCAAATGCCTTTTGATATTCTATGAAGCACAGAAAAACATCACAATTAACATCTCTGCAGCGTTGGATAAGAACTTGAATACTAAAGAGAGCGTCCCGTGTGCCTAACGCATTTCGAAATCCAAACTGTGTGAGGCTGATGTGCTCTTCGAATTGTCTAGTAATTCGTTGATGTATTATTTTTAGGAAGAGTTTTAGGAGGTGAATCATGAGGCTAATGGTACGGTAATTATTACAATATTTAGCTTTTTGTTTCTTAGGTAGTGGTATGAATGTTGACTTTAACCATATTTTTGGTATCGTTCCTGTAGAATATATGTTGTTAAATAATATTGTTATTTGCCTAATGGCATCTGTGTCCATTAATTTAATTAGATCGGCATGTATACGATCAGGGCCAGCCGATTTTCCATCTTGGAAATTGAATAAATAATGATAATTACATATAACACATTCTTAATAAAACGTAATGTCGATAGCACATAACTCGCGACCTGTTTTCTCCTTAATGGCTCTCTGGAGGGCAACAAAAACTTGTCAAGAAATAATAGCTGTATTACTTACTATAAAAATATTTAAGACCTTAAAGCGGGACATGCAACCCTACAGTTAGAAGTGTAGGAACGGTAGTCTGTATATACGGCATAAATTTCTTAATATGTCCTTCTGAAAAAAGAAAATGTATAAATATTAATTTAATACGAATATTGCATTTTAACATCTAGTATACATAGCCGACAGTACGGCTGAGTGGTATTGCATATCTCACGGCACTTGTAAAAGTAAAGCTCCAGTCTGCTTGGTCAGTACTTGGAAGGGTGAACATCTGGAGAGCGAGCGTGACAGGCTCCACTACCTCAAGTACCTCCGCCGAATTTAAAAATGTGCATACCCTCAGCGGCTCGGTGCGCCTAGCACCTCGACACTGTGTAAACAGTATAAAGGGTTACAGATTATGTATGTATGTATCATCGGCTGCATAGAAAACTGGTACAGGAAACAAATCCATCTACCCGAATACTTGAAATTTTTGTTGGTGGCATTGTAAGTCTATGTCAAATTCGAGGTTAGCAGGTTAGGTTTTGCGTCACTCTGTGTCAAAACTGACGCAAAACCTAACCTGCTAACCTCGAATCTGTCATAGACTTACAATGCCACCAACAAAAATTTCAAATATTCGGATAAATAGATTTTTTTGCTGTACTAGTTTTCTATGCAGCCGATGGTACATAGCAGACGTATCGGCTTCTGCGAATGTAAGATAGAAAATAAAATACCTCAACAAGAAGAAAGTCAAGGCGCCCACGAATATTCCATTAAGAAGATAGTACACAAGTAAAAGTTGCAAAAAGAAACTAATTTCTTAAATTAATTAAAGATTTAGTAACCTTAGTATAAGTTAAAAGGTGGAAGAAGGGCAGTAAATCAAACTATGGGCTACGATAGTAAACACGGATTTATTAAAATGCAGTATAAACAATGACTCCAAGTACAATCTATACCGGTTGGCGGTTATAGAATTTAGCCACAGCGCAAACAACGTAGACATTTCACATCAAGTTCCAACGACATGCCTTTTTATGTACGCCTGTAAATATGTAAATAAAGGTAAATAAACCACAATACGTAGCACCATCACAGACTTTGAGCATTCTTTCTTTCAGAACAGTGAATGCAAAGCCATTTACATTAGATTATAAGAATGTCTAACTCAGTGAACCCTTTCGCTGCCCTGCTCGACGGTGGGGGCTTCTCAGAAGACAGCCCCGCGTTGGCGACTAGCAACAGAAAGGTAGCCACAAGCATAGAGGAGATCTTCGGGTTCACCCGAAACAAACACAAAGGTAACCTGGTGTACCTGGAAGATATGGCGAAAACATTCCCAAGCGACGACATCAATGTCGAGGTGCTCGAGCACGCCCTGTTTGAGCGGATCTTGCTGCCCAACCCACAGGACTACGTGCAGTCGGCAAGCCTGGCCGAAATATGCGATACCAAAGTCATTTTCTATGCAGGAGTGACCGAGCTGATTTTGAGCAATGTTGTGACTGCTCTGAAGCAGCCCGAGCTGTACGAAGGGCAAGATTTGCATGCACAGCTGTATGAGATTCTAAAGGCAGACGATGCTGTTTCCAATTTGGTTTTTGTCAAAATTTAGAGGTTTCTGGAGGATGAAAGTATGAATATAAAAATTGCGGGCGAAGCAGTTTTGATTTGCAGGTTTTAGATGGTTTGGATGCGGTTAAAGAGCCATTTACGATTCTGTTGAAAATGGTGCATATTGGTACAGCCAGAGCTTCGTCAGTTGCTTTCCCATCAGTTGCATATAACGTTTTAAACATTTATTGCATGCATGAAGAATTGGCGCTGATTCTATGGGATTATTGCAAACCAAAGAACTCGGATAGTGGGGTTGAATATGCTAATACACTACTGGGTGCACTCTGCAGTGTAAGTCCTGCCGAAGGTTGCAAACGGAAGTTTCGAATCTTTTCAAGACCTGTTAGATCAGGTAAATATTTTGTATGAGAACAAATAATAGTCAGGAAAACCACCGATTGCAGGCCAGCAATTCAGGCTTGGAAAGCATTTTGTGGACGAACAGCAACCGAATCTCCCAGGACATCCAAAGCCTCATTCTAAATCTTCTCAAATGCAGCCAGGAAGTGCGTGCTCGCACCTTGACCTGGCTGGGCAACTGCCTCAAAGCAAACATAGACCGAGGTAAGCTGTGGAACGCACAGGACCCCCGAGTTTAATCCCACGAACTTTACCAGTGTCAGTGATGGGTTCTCGATCAACTTTGCCATGGTTATGACTAGACTGTGTCAGCCGTTTTGCTCAAACATCGACGATGGAAAGGTGCTTAAAGTGGACCCTACCTACTGTGCGGTGCCTGTAGGTAACTTCGCTGCTAAGTGAGATGGTTAATTATGCGGTGCTTCTGTTTATAGAATGACGACTGCAATAGGAAGGGAATCCACTTGCTAGATATGGCGAAGCAGAGGTGTTTGGTGCCGGCTGAATCCAATGATGGCAGTGAGCAGGCACGGCCCACCAGCCCTCATTACAATTTTGTGACGGAGTGCTTCTTTATGGGCCATCGCGCCTTCGAACTCAGCTTTTGAGTCTCTGCTGATAAGCTGGTTTGCCTCAATCAGGTACTTATTGTGGTTTTGTGGGAATTAATTAAAAAATTATACACACTGAAATTTAAGAAGTATTTCCCAAAATTTAATTTTTTTGCAAATAAGTTTGTGTTTTTAATATTCCGGACATATTGTGGTAGAGTATTAAACATCTTTGGAGCAATAAATGTTAAGAATCGTAGACTACCGTCTTTGTGGTAGAAAGGAACTGCCAGTAAATGTTTTTAACATTTTTATGTTCGTGATTTGGTAATATGTGCAGGTATCGATTTTTGTGTAAAAATATGCAAATACAATGAAAGTACAGCAATCGTATGTTTATTATGGCACGGTTTTTTTTAACATACAATTGTTAGAAGTTCATTTTGGACGACATTGAAAGGGTGCAGGGCAAAGTGGGATGATCCAAGAAAAAAATTGTTTCACCTCTGTCACAAAAGATTAATTCCCATTCACGTACTGGAAATTGCAATCTAAAATGACCACAGCTAATAATTTATTTTTTAAGCCATTCTGAGTCATAACGACGGTTCTATTACATTATTATCATTAGGGGCTTCGTCACGCAGAACAAAGACAAGGCCAAACTCAACTGCTTACTTTATGTTATTATTGTTTATTGTTGATGTGATGTAGGAGCAAGTCATTTTAACTTTCGAACATTAGAAACCAGAAGATGTCTAAGCGATGCTACATGATAATAATAATAATAATATTTATTTTCAAAATATGTACAACACACTGTAAGCTTTACAGTGAAGAACATAGAATGAAATAACGTCAACAAAAACACTTTTTCTTAATTAACATAATGTCACAACTTTTAATTGAAATATTCATCTAGTGCATATGGTTCCATTTCAATTAATAATTTTTTAAAAACTTTTACAGCTGTCTGAAGCTTTTATCTCATTTGGTAATTTAATACATCTATAATACGGCTCCTTTTCAGTCAGAGACAATCTGTGAATAGGGTAGTTTACATTCGAGGATTTTGACGAGTAGTCATGTTGAGGTTCTTCAGTTCCAAATTTTTCTTTATTTTTGAAAAAAAATTTTAGAGTCCCCTGATCTCAAAAAACATATTTTTTTCATTGGTCTGTCTGTCTGTGTGTCTGTCTGTGAACAGAATATCTCAAAAAACGAAAAGAGGTATGGCATTGAAACTTCATATATAAGTTTTGTGTACTATGTAGATGAGACAGCAAGCTTTTGAAGAAAATCGCATAACCGGAAGTAGGTGTTTACTCTTGTGATTTTTCAGTTTTTTTCGATTTTTTCAAAAACGGCTCTAACGATTTTTTTTTAAATTTTACATTTTTCTTACATTTTTAATGTGTATTGATATGAGATAGGTGATTTTCCAGTTGAATACTTCTAAAGTGGGTTTCTTTTGTTTTTTTTTTCTATTTTTTTTATTAACTCCTATTTTAAATAAAACACCCAGTATATTATTACATTTTTGAATTCACCTTAAAATTCTAGAGAAAATTTGTCTCTTTAACTAACACTCGATTTTGTACCGTTTTTGTAGAATTTGTAATTTTTGAAAATTTTTAACAAATGGTTAAAAATTAAAAATGAAATTTTTGACTAATTATAAGATCACTGTAAAAGGAAGTTGTGTGAGTGTATCACACCAGATTTTTACTATTGTTATTTGTGTGCGACCTTCCAGGTACGATCTAAACCATTTCCATGCATTCCCTCTAATTCCATACTTTTCTAGTTTTATTAAAAGAAACTCATGATTCAGGCAATCATAGGCCTTTGAGAGGTCCAGAAATATTCCTAGAACCATGAAGTTTCCTTCCATAAAATCTAAATTTTTTTAGAAAACTCAAATTGCCGTTTGTGTAGATCTACCCTTCAGGTACCCATGCTGATTCGCACTGATAAGGTTACAACTTTTCATAAAGTTTATTACACGACTTCACATAGCTAATGCAGGCTTTCACGGCCGTTGTCCATAATGGTAGGTTCTTCAGGATTATGCCGTGGTCGTCGATTTGAACTTGACCTACCATTATTCACATAGCTAGTTCAAATAATTTAGAAAAACTTGGAAGCAAACTGATTGGTCTGTAATTCTGAATCTTTTTAGGATCCCCTTTTTTATGTAGTGCAATCTTTAGACTATTAGGATCTGTACCATATTTAAGGGAACAATTTACAATATGGCACACTATTTTTGCAATATCATTTATACACATTTTAACAATACTTGTGAGAATATTATCTACACCACTACTGTGTTTATTTTTTAATTGATTAGAGAAATCCATCAATTCCTTCACTGACACCTACTTCAAAAACATAGATTCGTTGTTTTCTGATAAACTGCATACAAATGACCTATTTTCTATCGTCCTCAACAATTTTGGTGCTACCGATACTAGGAAATTGTAATATTTTTCAGCTATTTTTGATGCATTGCTCTCTATTTGACAATCCGTATTTTTATAAATTTAACCTGTAATTTCATTACATATTGACCAAACACTTTTGTTTTTGTTATCTGATTTTTACTTCCTTTTACAATAAAGGAAGTATTGGATTCACCCCAAAAATTCGAAATTGAGTTTTCAACAGATCTTCACGTTTTAGAGTCCCCTGAACCCAAAAAACATTTTTTTTTCATTGGTCTGTCTGTCTGTGTGTCTGTCTGTCTGTGTGTCTGTGTGTCTGCGAACAGAATATCTCAAAAACGAAAAGAGGTATGGCGTTGAAACTTCATATAGAAATTTTGTGTACTATGTATATGCGACAGCAAGGTTTTGAAGAAAATTGCATAACCGGAAGTAGATGTTTACTCTTGTAATTTTTCAGTTTTTTTCGATTTTTTCAAAAACGGCTCTAACGATTTTTTCAAACTTCACAGTTTTATCACATTTTTAATGTGTATTGAAGTAAGATAAGTGATTTTCCAGTTTAATACTTCTAAAATGGGTTTCTTTTGTTTTTTTTTTATTTTCTTTATTAACTCCTATTTTAAATAGAACACCCGGTATATTATTACATTTTTGAATTCAGCTTAAAATTCTAGAGAAAATTTGTCTCTTCACCTAATGCTCTATTTTGTACCGTTTTTGTAGAATTTGTAATTTTTGAAATTTTTTTACAAATGCTTAAAAATTTAAAATCAAATTTTTGGCTAACTATAAGATCACTGTAAAAGGAAGTTGTGTGCGTGTATCACACCAAATTTTTTGATTCTATTTTCATAAGATGTAGCCCTAGCCTGTACCAGTAACTGATTAGTATATATGTTTTTGACATTTCTATAAGATTCCTTAAAATCTTGATTGTGAGATGATAATACTAGTAATATATCTAACCTCCTTTTACATTCTTTTATTTCCTCACTGTTATAATATTTAGGTCTGCCTTTTTTTCTGGTTTTGGTCAGCGTTAACGGAAAACTTTCCTCGAAAAGATTTAAGAAAGTGTTCATAAAAGCATTTCACTATTTTTTATTTGATAAATTTCTTCCCACGTTTGATCTTTTAACCGATTTATGAAGTTATTTTTATTCATTTCATTAAAAAACCTCCTATACATACATTGACTTTGAAAGGATTCGTTTAATTCAAGTTCTACTTTTTGCGCACTGTGATGGGAAATATGAGTATTTAGTATGCTAGTTTTATATTTTTCCGAGCCATTTATAAAAATATTGTCTATTCAAGTTTTTGATTTTTCTGTGACTCTTGTGTATTCCACCACTGTTGCCTAAAATTATACCATTCTAAAAGCAATTTTAATTTTGTTTTATCGTTACAATTTTCTTTTAATTCTAAGTTATCATCACCTGCAATTAACGTTAATTTATTTTCAACAAACACTTTTGATAATAGTTGGTTAAATTTATCGAAAAATATGGCTTTGTTACTCCCAGATGGTCTGTAAACTGACACAATTATAATTTGTTTTTTATTTACTGTTACTTCACATGCGGCACATTCGAACTCCCCACACACTGAAAGATTATTTAACTTTTGTTTTTCACTTGCTGTAATGTCTTGATGGGTGTAAACAGCTGCTCCACCGTGCTGACTTTCGCTCCTACAATATGCAATTATTTACACTATAAATGTTTAATTATTCTTGCAATTTTCAGTGTTCTGTCACACAAAGGAACTGACAAGTTAGATGCTCAGCCAACATCTGACTTAACTCATCAATACAATTTCCTATGGAACGTACATTTTGGTGAATCAGGCTTATCTTATTTTTTGTTGTTACTTGTTTCTTTGACTTTTCCTTTATATTCATGCTAAAAAATCCCCCTTTTGCTTATACCTGTCATAAAGCGCAAAATTAAATCTTTTAATACCCACATTTGAAGGCCAAAAACTGGGATCATACATTTCATCTTTTCGCATTAAGGGTGCAGTTACTACAAAACTTTTTTGGGAATCAGATTTTGACGGTAATTCTTTTACTTCCATCTTTTCATCATCAAAATTTGGTTGTTTTTTAATATGTCCTTTTACCATTTCTGCTGTTACATGTGGTTTAACTTTGTACACATACAACCACACTTTACGCTTCGCTCCTGTAGAACCATGTTCATTTTCTTCATTTGATGTCTTTCCTGTGCCTAGCCGTTTATTCACATATTTTCTCCTGTACTGAACTTTCTGATAGCCTTCTGAATTTTCAGAATCCTCCTGTCTTTTTAACTGATGATCACCATTTAATTCTGCACTAGATTTATGATTTCATCCATTTTACTGCTTTGAGCCGCTACTATCTCATTTTCCTTCAATGTCTGTATTTTAGTAACTGTTTAATATTTCCAGAAGTTTCCTTTGTGTTTTCACTTAACAGCTGTTCTGGTTTGTGAGTTGCTCTTATGGACCTTGACTGCTTTGATATCTGGCTGTATGTTTTGTTTGTTGTTTTATCTGAGGATTTTTCAAAATTTTAAATTTTTTCTTCTAATAGTTTATTTTGTTTTTGTAGTAGATTTTTACTTTCTAACAAAATGTTGAATTTTTCATCCTTTTCCTTGACGAGTTTTCTTAGCAATTCATTCTCTATTTGTAATTTATTAGCATCTGGTTCAACTGTTTGACTCTTTGAGGTTATTTCGCAACACTCAACCCTTGCATCTTTTTAACTTACTAAACTGGGATTTTCTCTTCTTAAGCACGATCTGTACCATATATTTCCACAATTTATACATACAACACTGCTGGCATTTTTGGATTTACAACACTTAAACACATTTTTCATTCCATCTATGTCCTCTAAATCCTCACCACCTGCCATCTTGGATATGTATAAAATCGTAAATTCTCTAATAGATGCACCACAACTGTTGCCGTTACTAAAATTTAATATACCTTTCTATCAGCATAGATCGGTTCCAACATTTTTTATTCCCGTTAGACGAAAAAATTATTTGATCAATTCTCCTGTATATAGGATGATGCATTTTATAAATTTTTGTGAATACGTGGATATATTTTTTGTCTATAAATCAATTTAAGACAGATTCTGAAGATTCTTGATGAAACTTAGTTATAAGAGTAGGTACCTATACAAGACCAAAATATATGTACGAGCCCAGGTCCAAAATAGTTCGGCCGGCTATCAATTTTAACTCGGTGATTTACCAAATTATAGCAAAGGTCCAATAAAAGACCTATTCTTTGACAAAAATATATTACTACAGTAAAACATAAACTTTAAGCGGAGATTAGCTGAAAAATAATTTTATATTTGTCAATATTTGCAGTTGGGGCCCCAACTGAGGTGCAAGAAATAAGTACAAAGGAAGACTTTTATGCCAGACTAAACAGGGAATATGAAAAAATACCTAAATGCGACCTTAAAATTGTAATAAGAGATGCAAATGCGAAAATAGGAAGGGAAGAGTGCTACAGAACAACCATAGGCAAATACAGCAAACACGAAAATACAAACGAAAATCGGCATTTTCTAATCGACTATGCTAAAGAAAAAGCCATGAAAATAAAGAGTACTTACTTCAAGAAAAAGATATATACAAGGGCACCTGGAGAGCACCAGATGGCTCATAACCAACCAAATAGATCATGTTCTCGTTGAAAAGGACGAAGAAAAATGCATAACGGATACACAAAGCTTCAGAGCATCAGAAGCAGATTCGGACCATTTCCTACTCGGTATAAAGTTCAAACAAGTAATCCCATTATTTTGGTTTTTTTCTTACTTTTTATTAACTCCTATTTTAAATAGAACACTCGGTATATTATTACATTTTTGAATTCGGTTTAACATTTTAGAGAAAATTTGTCTCTTCAACTAACGGGGACACTTTTACTCCAGCTAAGGTGGCCAGTTTTGTGAGTTGCTTCTTTAGTTACCATTTCCCAATTTGGTTGGTGCGTAGTAATTTTTTACTGTAGAATTTAGTTCAGTACAATACACACGTTTATGGAAAACAATAACCTTCCTTTATTTTAATTTAAACACATAAACAAATACACACATGTACACATCCGTTAATGTTACAGAAAATACAAATACGAATTGTAAGTAGCTCCGTTTTCGTTATCGACTAAGCAAAATGTGTGCAAGTCGTACAAGTGCAAATGAAGTGATCAAACTGATCTGAGACAAACTGATTTCCAAAACTAGGCTAGTTGAGTTAATATAAGAAGCACTTGAATGGAAGAAACGCCGATTATTCTTTCGGATACAATAGTATAGTCAGTGTTAATACAAAATCCCTTTTGAAAGAAAGAAGAGAAATGAAAAATAAAAACTCAACAAACTCAGAACTCAGAAAAATCAATAAAGAAATATCAAAAGAGGTTAGGAAAGATATTCGAAAGTATAACACCACTAAAATCACCGAAACAATCGAACAAAATAAAAAACTGAAAGTTCTGAAACGTCAAATAAATATGGGAAGAAAAAGTATAATAAAACTAAAAGACGAAAATGGAAAAATGATTACAAATAAATCTGAGATTGTGAAAACCACAGAAAAGTTCTGTCGCAAACTATACAAAAACGAAAACCCTGTAGAAGTAGAAGTCATACAATATATCAGAAACCAGGGATCAGTAGACATACTCGAAATTAGTCTGGAAGAAATAAAAGCAGCAATGGGAGAGATAAAGAACAGTAGATCACCATACCAGGAGACGATGGAGTAGCTATAGAGGCGATCAAAGAAGGCGGACTAGCTGTCTTAAAAACCTTGAAATCTTTATTTAACAAATGCCTCATAGAGCAAAGAACACCTACTCGATGGGACAATGCCATCATTACCCTGATACATAAAAAAGGAGACGCTACTAATCTAGCGAATTACAGGCCCATTAGCCTGCTCCAGCACATATACAAACCCTTTACGAGAATACTATCAAAACGTATGAGTGCAAAACTGGACCTATACCAACCAAGGGAACAAGCTGGATTTAGAGCAGGGTTTAGCACGAATGACCATCTAACAGTACTTAAATTACTAATTGAAAAATGTGTAGAATATAACAAGCCTCTAATCTTGATATTTGTGGACTATGAAAAGGCATTTGATTCGATAAATCAACAAAAACTCTTCCATGCCCTCTCGCAATGTCGAATAGACTCCAGATACACGGGTCTATTGAGATACATATGTATATAACCACGCAACCGTATCAGTAAGATTACACAAAGACACCAATACATTTCCAATAGAAAAAGGGGTGAGACAGGGAGACGTCATATCCCCTAAATTATTTACGACACTCTTAGAATATATGTATAAAAACCTAAATTGGGAACAGTGTGGAATCAACATCAACGGTGAACTACTAAACCAACTAAGATTTGCGGACGATCTCGTCCTGATCACAGATAAAATAGACGAAGCAAACAAAATGCTACAGGAACTTAAAGCTGCCTCAATTGAAGTTGGACTTGCTATAAATTACTCAAAAACAAAATATATGACAAACCTTGTCCTCAGCGACAACATTCGGGTAGATGATATGAAGATCGAACAAGTATACTCATACAAATACCTGGGGCATGAGTTAACCATCAGGAGAGATAATCAAACCCACTAGCTTAAGAGGAGAATAAATCTAACATGGGCAGCCTACGGAAAGCTGAGTAACATCTTTAAATCAGATATTCCGGTATGCCTGAAAAGAAAAGTGTTCGATCAGTTCATACTCCCTGTCCTCACGTATGGAACCGAAACACTAACATTAACCAAGAAAACCATAAAGAAAATTAGAGTGACACAAGCAGCAATGGAAAGGTCAATGTTAGGATAACACTAAAGGACAGAATACCTAACGCCACTATTAGGCAGCGAACAAAGGTCAATGATGCTGTGTCGAGAATAGTTGAGCTGAAATGGAATTGGGCGGGGCACGTGGCGAGATTGAAAGATGAAAGATGGACACAACGAATGTCGAATGGAGACCTGGATAAGACGCACTCAGAAGTAGAGGTAGACCACGAACGAGGTGGGCCGACGATGTAAAAAGAGTTTCAGGAAATTGGATCCAGACCGCACAGGATAGAAGTAGATGGAGGGGCATGAGGGAGGCCTATGTCCAGCAGTGGATGACTTAGGGCTGGGAAAGAAGTATAGTCCGGCTGATCCTTCGCTCTATTGTGACACGAAAGGTTGGGATGACTTCCGCTAATAAAAGGAGTCGCCCGCATTGCGTGCGCTTCTTTCATATTCGCGTATTTATGACTGTATTGTGACCGGGGTCCACTTTCCCTGTCTGATTGGTCCATTGTTAGTTTTTGGGTCACAAGGATATTTACGCAACCCTTCACTTTTGCAGTCCCGTACCCCTATTTTGATTTATTTATTCATAGCCAAATAGATTGTGAAGAGTCGATTACAGACTACTCGCCTCTCACAAAATCTCATAGAGGTAGTTTAACTACCTGTGCATGAGATTAGCTTACAGTAGAGTGAAAAAATATAAAATATAACAAAAGAGAGAGAAAAAATTAACAAAAGGAAAAATTAAAGATATGAATATGGTATGATGGAAATAATGTGTAGTGTTGAAATTTAGATTTAGATTGCATTTACAAGTATTATGCGAGTGTGAATAATTTTCTTATAGATATAATTAGATCGGGGTTAACAATGGTCCAGACTTTAAGCCTCTTTTTTATCGTATTTACACTGTCTTCTAAGGTTTTAAGTTCAATCGGGAGATAATTATACAGTCTAATCGCAGTTATAAAACTACTTTTAAAAATTATTGTTTTAAAAATTGGTGGAATAATTTGACCTCTGTTTCTAGTGGTACTCAACGAAGTTTTGAAAGCCACTTTTCTCTCCTCGTAGTGAAATACTAGCGAAATCAGGGCAAAATGTTCTCTAATATTAAGTGGTTTCTTGCAGTTATTTTTATTATTTTTACCAAGTTTGATTTTAAGGATTCTATTTTGCAGAGACTGAAGCTTATTTAGAACATTACTGTATGCCCCACCCCAAGCGATGATTCCATATACGTAGCAATGCTGTTGAACAAAGCATAGTATATCATCAACAGAGTATCTCGGTTCATAAGTTTTGCAAGTTTGGAAAAAATAAAAAGTAGATATCTTGTTTTCTTTAATACGTGTGCTACATGGTGATCCCATTTCATGTGACAGTCAATTGTTACTCCGAGATACTTCGTTGATTCTACACGTTGAATTTGTCTGTTATTAATGCGGATGTTAATATTTAGCGGGACGCTGTCACAGTACATGCCGAAAGGAATACATACTGTTTTGTCCGTGTTTAGCGACAATTGATTATGGGCTAACCAATTATCTACTATTGCAAGACAGTTATTCATGCGGACTTCCACTTGAGCCCAGCACTCATCAGAGCAAATTACGGTTGTGTCGTCGGCATATGAAATAATTACATCATTTGGCAAGACGCTTAAAAGATCATTGATATAAGTAATAAATAATAATGGGCCAAGTATCGTTCCTTGGGGGACACCGATACCTAGCAACTTTTTGCTGCTAAAAACATTTCCAATTTTGACTTGCTGCGTTCGATTAAATAAATAGTTTTTAATTAATTCTAGCGGAAGACCCCGAATGCCATAATTATGTAATTTTTTTAATAATAGTTCATGATTTACTGCATCGAACGCTTTGCTCAAATCAAGGAAAATTGCGATTACCGGTTTACTTTTGTCTAGTTTTTTATATATGTAATTCGAGATAATATTTAAGGCGTCTGAGGTGCTTTTATTTTTCAAAAATCCAAATTGTGAGTCTGAAATAACTTCCGATTTTGTGAGGAAAAGATATAGTCGCTTGTGAAATATTTTCTCGAAAACTTTTACTATGTTTGAGATTAGGGATATCGGTCTATAGTTAGTAATATTATCTTTATCCCCTAATTTAAAAATAGGAATTACTTCCACCGATTTTAACATATCTGGCCATATTGCATGTTCAATGCACAAATTGAATAGATATTTCAGAGGATCATTTATACTTTTACTTAAACATTTCAAAACTTTAACACTTATGCGATCTACACCTCCGGCTTTAAACTTTAACTCATTAATTGCTTTATTTACTTCTTCATTGGTTACTGGGTGCAAGTAAAAAGATTTCTCGTTTGAGGGGGGAGGTTCATACGCAGTGACATTAGGTGTAACAATTTTAGAGGCTAGATCAGAGCCAATGCTACAAAAGAAATTATTAAAGGTGTCAGCGAGTTCCTTCGGATCATCAATGATTTTATCACAGTGCTTTATCGGGCCAACATTATTTTGTCTCTTAACATTACCGTTTATATTACACTTAATTATTTTCCAAAGTGCCTTTGCATCATTACTTTTGGACTTCACCTCTTGCTGCTGACTCAGGAGTTTAGCTTTATAAATAACTTTATCAAGTATTTTGATGTAATTTTTATATTCCTTTTCGGTAGTTTTATTGGTTTTATTATTTTTCCAAGTGTTATATAAAGTCTCCTTAGTCTGACAAGAGGTGACAATTCCACTAGTAATCCAGTCGCTTCGTTTTCTGTTTTTGTTTTTTGAGCGTTTCTTATTACTAGTTGATTCTTTGACAATTTTTTTTATTTTATTCGCTAAGCATTCACACGCAATATTTGGATCTTTTATTTTATGATAGTCAGTCCAATTAATTTTGCTACTTAAATTAACTAATTTTTTATAATTAATAATTTCTTGGAAAGTGTCGGTGTTTTCTATTTGCGTGTCAATGTCAAAAACCGCGAAAAGTGGATAGTGATCAGGCAAGACGTTGGTATATTTATACGATTTAACATTAACGTTGTTATTGCACAGTTTTATAAAGACATTATCAATGCAAGAGCCTCTCGATATATCTTTGTCATTTGGACGTGTAATACTTGTAAAATAAGGCAAATACTGATTTTGTAGACAATTGTTTAAGTAATCATTAATTAACGAGCTATCTTCAAGTAAATCTAGATTAAAATCGCCGACTAGACAATGATTTTTTACTTTTTTGTTATTTAACATTAACTTACTAATTATGTTTACAAAAGAATCTTTGCTGACGTCATGACTTCTGTACACCGATGAGAGCACTAAATTAAAGCTATCATTAATTTTAATAGTTGTATTATAGTAGTTTATGTAACTAGTCCTCAAAGTAAGGCTTTAGGGGACGAGTCGTAATGTTTCCGGACGAGGCGGAGCGAAGCGCAGCCGAGTCCGTAATATGAAGATGAGTCCTCTAAAGCCATTTGAGGACGTATTGCATACAACGTTTTTTTGTATTAGCTCTCCAAACATTATAATATGAAGTTTCAATTACCATTAACGCGGCATTATATTAGGAGGCCGCGCGAAAATGTATTTTTCGCTCCCCAAACTGGTTACTTTGGAAACTGTCTAGGATCCTCAAAATGGCCATTTAGAGGCCTTGTACTTAAAGTCGTCGTGGCAACTAATGTTTGAGTCCGCTAAAATGTCGCCATGACGACTTTAAGTACAAGGCCTCTAAATGGCCATTTTGAGGATCCTAGACAGTTTCCAAAGTAACCAGTTTGGGGATCGAATACAAAAAATAATATTTACATTGTCGATAGTTTCTATTATTGTTGATTCGCGTGAAGTTTCTTTCACATACACCATTACACCATCAGCCGCAGTAATGTGCCCTTGATTATAATGGCAAGTGTACCCTTGTAGATTATAATACTTATAGTGAGGTAGGTCGTGAGTTTCAGTGCAGACTAATACATCAGGTAGAGTGATTAAACTATTAACAAATAATTCTAGTTTGTTAAAATTAGTTTTTAGGCCTCTGATATTAATAAGTAAAATAATAATACCTTTTACATCGATATATTTGTTAATAGTTAATAAATCCGGACAATTTATTTCGCTGTGTAGATATGTGTTGTTGTCGTTGTTCTTCGTTTTCGTTGGTCTGCGTGATTGCTGGCCGCTGCCTACCTGGCAGAGTTAGAGCCGCGTTGACTTGCATTCCTGGATCTCGTCACTCCTGACGCAGAGGTGTGAACTGGCTTGCTGGCCACAGGTCCCACTCTGCCCATGGAACTGGGCACAATAGGAGCAACTGGGTAATCCGTCTCGGCAATACATCTCGATACTTTTGAGCGAAGAACTTCGCACTTCTCGCAGTCATTTGCAAAGTGATAAATTCTCTTGTGTGCACCAAAAGATTCATTTGCGTAGACACAGTAACATCCCTCCCGCTGTTCTTGAAATTGCACTTATTGTCAAGTTTCGGTTTATGACTGTCTCTTGCACGACAGGCAGGGCCATAGCCAGACTGTATAATCAGGACAGGCTCAAAGAAATTCAGGGCAGGCTAAAATTTTCCACATTTTATATCTACGAGTAGCGGGTGTCCCAATAAGAATGGCTCTCGGCCCTATCTCGAAAAGTAATTGTCATAAAGACTTGGGGTAAAAAAAATTATGACTAAAGCGGCCAAGAGAAAATACTGAAAATTATTTTTAAGTTTCTCGAATGGCCACCAGGGGGCGTAATCGCATTCTTGAATTTTAAATCCCGTTTTCTGAGAAATATTCTTATATTACAGATAGCTAAAATGGACACCGTTTTAAAGCTGAGATAAATTCGATTCTTTTTCGTTAAATGCTTTTTGCTCTATCTTTTAAGGGAAAGTGGTGGGGGGAACATTTTCGGAAATAAATGTAAATAACTTCAAAATGGCTGAACGGATTTTGTCAAACTTGGAGTCGTTGAAAAGGGCTTTTCTTGAGCTATCAACGCTGTCTTGAGCGGATTGATTTAGATTGCTTGTGTCGCCGTTAGAGGGCGTTTTGCGACAACACTACAAATGAAATTGATTTTCTCAAAAAAATTAAATGCAACGATATCACTTTTATTGCAACAAAAGATAGCCAAATAAGTGTCTAACACGCTAGTGAAAACCGCATTTCGATATTTACTCTAAAAAAATTCGTCTGGACAGAAGGGCAATATTCAATCATATTGAATGAGTATTAATTATTATTGACATTTTAAATATAATGTTGGTATTTGAACAGTAAAATATACGGTACCCCCCACCCAAGAAAAGCGCCCTTCCGGTGCTTTCCAAGAATTCTTCGATACTCAGCATCACTCCGTTTCGCTAATACAATGAAATGCTATGAACCAGTTATTTATCAAAAAAAAACAAAAAAAAATTTTTTTTGCCGACGACCGTAGCTCAAGTGTTGATGTTGCCTTCATTTTCGGAGGACCTATCGTATGAAAACGATCCAAGACTTCAGGAAGGTTCCTGGCGACCGGAATCGTGTACACATACGAACATATACAGTGTGTCCCATAAAGTTCCCTACAAATGGGAAACTTTTTTATTATTGGTTTCTCATAAAATTTTATTCTTTATAAAATGCTCTGCATGGCTTCAAAACCTAAAATCAAAAACCAAATGGCCGAAATATTGCGTAGTCTACAGGGGAGGGTCAAAAACATAAATTCCTCTTAAGAGTAAAGTACCCTTATTTTTAAAAATACAAAAAAGTTTTATGATAATTAATTGTTTAGAATGAAAAGTTATGCTCAGATTCAAAAGCATGGCCTTCTATTCGAAAAATTAATATTTTTTCAATTTTTTTGAATATTGCCTCTCTTTATTTAAGAACAGTACAACTGTGCTAATGTTTCTTTAAATTAAATCCTATACAGTCACTTTTCAGGAATATTTAAAGTATTAAAACGAATTGGAAGAATATACAATAATTGTTATTTTTTTATTCAATCGTTAGCTGCATGCCTGTAGAGTAGCTATTTAGCACATTAATTTTTTTTGTGAAAATGGTTTTCTTGCATTAAAATGAATCAGGTAATAATCATTTGCAAACGTTTAAACCCTTACGTAATTCAAAACGCTTCAGATTTTTCTTCAAATTATTTATTGAATGCTGGCACATAACAAAATATGAAAAAAACTACTATAGCCATGGGAAACAAATTTGTAAGACAACAAACGAATGTCAGAAATAGAATGTCAGATTGAGTTGTCTTCGTTGAAGTAAGCGTCTAAAACGTTATAATGCCTGTAAAGCTAACTCTTCAAGATAAAATAGAATTAACATTAATTGTCGGTGAAAATTACAAAACATATAGGAAAGCCGCAATTATTTTTAATAATAGACACCCAGAAAAAAACGTACACTTTACTACAATTCGGGATGTACTAAGTAAATTCAAAACCACAGGATGTGTTACCAATCAGTTCAAGACACCTCATGAACCGTCAGTCACCACAGAGGATACAGTTAACAATGTGATACTGTCTGCTGTTGAAAATCCCAAGGATTCCTTACGAAAAAGGTCGGATATATTGCCCAATAACATAAGTAAGAATACAATTGGTAGAATTCTTAAATCAAATCGATTCCGGCCATATAAACCAAAATTTATTCACACCTTAAACCAGGCAGATTTTGATCAAAGGTTTGAATTTTGTGGATGGTTTCAATGAGAGCTTGAAGATAATTCGCTTTTTGCGAGAAAAATTCTGTTTACCGATGAAGCGACATTTACATCGAATGGAGTAGTTAGCTCTCAAAACTGCCGGTGGTGGAGTGATACTAATCCCAACTTTACGATCCAATCTCGTGACCAGTATTCCTTCAAAACAAATGTCTAGTGCGGGATGTATAAGAACAGAATATTAGGACCATTTTTCTTTAGACAAACCATGAACTCTGAAAGGTATTTGGATTTCTTACAACACCAAATTTTTGAATTTCTACATGAACGAACCTTCGTCGAAAGGTCCGAAATGTGGTATCAACATGATGGAGCACCGTGTCATAGCACAAGAAATGTACGAGAATACCTACATAATATTTTTAACGGGAGAGTTATAGGACGGTATTTTGAAAATTCTTGGCCAGCGAGATCTCCGGATCTTACTCCATTGGATTTCTTTTTGTGGGGCTACTTAAAACAAAAGGTATATCAAAAAAGACCATTTCAGGATATTGACCATTTAGAAAGAGTGATCACAGAAGCAGTCCATTCAATTACCTCTAATCAAATAAAAAAATGTGTTAAAAAAAAATTCAAAAAGAACTTTAGTCTGCATGGAGAGATTGGGAGGATATATTGAAGCAGCTGTTCAATAAGCTATTATCTTATGTTATCAGTTAATTTCTAGTATGTTAAAAGTGTTTTTAAATATTTCAATAACAAATTGTGTGTTATTTTAGTTTTATTTCATAGTGTAATATGAAAATATGTTTATTTATATCCTGTTGTAACGTTTACTTTTACATCCTTCAAAACATCTAGTTGTTGTTACATAGTTTGAAGGATTATCTGAAGCGTTTTGAATTATATGTATAAGGGTTTAAACTTTGTCTTACAAATTTGTTTCCCATGGCTATAGTAGTTTTTTTCATATTTTGTTATGTGCCAGCATTCAATAAATAATTTGAAGGAAAATCTGAAGCGTTTTGAATTACGTAAGGGTTTAAACGTTTGCAAATGATTATTACCTGATTCATTTTAATGCAAGAAAACCATTTTCACAAAAAAAATTAATGTGCTAAATAGCTACTCTACAGGCATGCAGCTAACGATTGAATAAAAAAATAAAAATTATTGTATATTCTTCCAATTCGTTTTAATACTTTAAATATTCCTGAAAAGTGACTGTATAGGACTTAATTTAAAGAAACATTAGCACAGTTGTACTGTTCTTAAATAAAGAGAGGCAATATTCAAAAAAATTTAAAAAATATTAATTTTTCGAATAGAAGGCCATTCTTTTGAATCTGAGCATAACTTTTCATTCTAAACAATTAATTCTTATAAAACTTTTTTGTATTTTTAAAAATAAGGGTACTTTACTCTTAATAGGAATTTATGTTTTTGACCCTCCCCTGTATACTACGCAATATTTCGGTCAATTGGTTTTTGATTTTAGGTTTTGAAGCCAAGCAGAGCATTTTATAAAGAATAAAATTTTCTGTGAAACTAATAATAAAAAAGTTTTCCATTTGTAGGGAACTTTATGGGACACACTGTACATCCCCGCACAACACGTTTAGGCACCCCCCCAATACGGGGGATTGATCTAGTGGGCTGGGATCTTTACCAAAAGATCCGCACCGCCGAGACGGAGATTTGATATAGTGGGTTCATTAGTCGGTTGGCTCGAATTTTAGAGATATTTGACTCAGAGTGGTTTTCGATATGAGGGAATTTCAATACTTCGTACACTTGGTGTCGAAGTAATTTATAGTATATATTTTGCTAAAAGAACGATAATTAGGATTTAATAATGGCGACATTATTTCGAGTTTTAATTTCTTTTACTGATATTTTGGGTTAGGAAAGAAATATCGAAATACATAAAGAGCTTTTCTCACAATACTTTTGTTCGTACTTATACAGAAAACTGAAAACATGTCACGGTAATTTTTTATTTACTCACATATTTAATTATAATGGTACATACAAAAAAAATAAAAATTAGAAAAGTTGTAATCGTCGGTTCTTCTGCTAATTAAATTTTTCAAAAGTAAGTCAAGGTTTAGAGTTTTTGTATGATTTTGTTCGTATGCAAAAAAGTTCAAATTGGACATTTGTTGGTGGTACTTAAAGTTGCTGTGAACGATTAATCCTTGTCAATACAGAGAAGTCGCAAGTCGCGTGCTACCGCCAAAAGCTCTGGCAGTCGCCAATAAATTATAAGTTTCGGGGAATGCAACTCGTTGCTGAAAATTTATATCGAAGACAGATAAATCAGGGTTTTCTCTCTTCTGGATTTATATAAATTTGTTGACCACTGTAATCTCTTCTGAGGATGGAAGTTTTATACTCAAAGTTTGCAAAAATGTGACTTTCTCCAAATCAATGTTCTTCCTCGGCACTGAAAACTGCAATTAGGAGCTTATCGTTTTCTACAAATCTTCTTTTCATTTCGACCAGGATGACATCCAGTGTTTGTCTTTCTTTGTTTTTTTGTGAAAATGTCATCTTCAGCACCATTGAAATCGGTATTGATTTTGGCATCGATTTCTTTGTAAACGTGGTAATTTCTGTAGGAGATAAGGGAATCCACTACCGAGGTTATGTCAACCATAGAGTCTTTCAAACTGGCTTCGTGCGCTTGAAGTAATTTATCAGCAGGCTGAATAGTTTCTAATACTTTTTTCATGAACACCATGCAAAATCGACAACCTTTAGACTGAATAATTTTGAACAAATCACTACTTTCTACAATAAAAGTCATCGTCAACATCTCTGCTCTTTGATATTTTTTGTAGTGCTTGGTGCTTGGATTATTTTTCCATGATTATTGAAAACTGTGCGAGTAACGTCCAAATAACCGCTCCAACGCTGCTCCAAACGACACAGTGCGTGTCCATCGTAAACCTTCGAAATACCTCCTTTTTTAAGAAACAGGTATAGCATAGAGCAGGGGGGGCCAACCTGCGGCTCGCGAGCCACATGCGGCTCTTTGAGAGATTATTTGTGGCTCTCGATAAATGTACCCGAGTTCCCTTTTCATTTTTGTGTTTTTTTCTGAATCCATTTGAAAATAACATAATTCAAGGTGAATTTTCCATTTCCAATATAATTATGACCCAAAAAGCATCTGGAGAATTAGAATTAATAAAGATGCAAGAAGATCAAGCTCTACAATTAAAATATAAGTCGACGCCGATTACTCAATTTTGGAAATTTGTACCAGAATCGAAGTATCCTGAATTAAAAAAGGCTGCTTGTCGAATTATTTCAATATTCGGAACAACGTACGTATGTGAATAATTTTATTCCACTTTAAAATTCGTGAAATCCAAACACCGATCAGTACTAACTAACCAGCATCTCAAAGAATTACTGAGAAGTGCTGTCACTAATTATTCACCAAAATTTAAAAAATTATCAAGAGAAGTAGAATAAATATGTCTAATTTTTAATATTTAAATTCAATACACATATTTTGTACTTTTATTTATGTTTTCAATAAATATAATTTCTGTAAAACAAAATTTTAATACCTTTTTTGCATACCTTTTAAATACGCATTTAATTGCGGCTCGCGAAAAATTTCAAATTTTGAAAAATAGCTCGGACTATCAAGGAGCTTGGCCACCCCTGGCATAGAGCATTGATCGAAATATTGCTTAATTGCTGATATTTCTTTTATAGCTTTCACAAATGTCAGGGGCAATTGATTATTGTGACAATGCACAAAGACATTGTTCTGTTTAGACGATTTTGGAGTAATGTTTGCACTGCCCTTTTTGTCCACTCATGACAGCTGCTCCATCATAACACTGACTTAAAATTTTAGAAGTATCTAAGTTATAATTGTTAAGCACTTTTAAGGTTAAGCCTGTAAATATCCCAACGTTCAAATCAGTTGAAGTTTTTATCGTTAAAATAGATTGTTTCGCTTTTCCGGCGATAACGTATCGAAGTCCCATTGCAATGTTTTCTTGATTATTTTAATTGTATGTGCCATCCTCTAAAATACAAAACCATGGAACATCAGCATTGCCGATATCGTTGACGATGCTTTGAGAAACCATTTCTGCCATTATGTCAATCAAATTATTTTGTCGAACAAGATTAGCCCAATAATTATGCGTAGAAATTGCAACATCCTTAGCAAGCTCTAGCTAGCGGCCAGGGCAGGCTCAAAATTTTCCAGGGCAGGCTCGGCCTGCCCTGGCGTACCCCTGGCTACGGCCCTGACGACAGGCGTTTTTAGGCCAATTATCTTGGTACGCTACACTTCTCTGTAGGGGGTCCTTTTTCCTCAAATTTTGAAAAATGTGGATCGACATATTGCAAACATGTAATCAATTCTTTGTTCTTGGAAAATCTTTCGTCTAGAACAACTCTCATAGTATCTTTGATAACAGTGAAAACTTCAACTTGGAACACATCCATAGGGTCCATGGGTCTTTCATTGCTGCACTGTTTACCGTCCATTTTTGCCTTCATAGCGACGCATGTCTTTGTTGACAGTTCCTCTTCTACGTAAATAGCCATATCTAAAGAGTCTAGTTTGGAATTCATCGTTGTCATAAAGCTATGAGCAACATTTTCTTTTTTTATTTAATCTACCACAAGCCAACCCGAAACCAAATCCAAATTTTGTGTTTGCAAATGCTTTTATACAGGACCGAATTCTTTAAAAATTGTCAGTAATACTTGTGCTGTTAAAATAGTTTTATACTCCAGCAATTTGTTGCACAGAGATTCAGCCTTGCAGGTTGTTTTTGCATCAAATTTACTTTCCATTATTTTCTCTAATGCAAACAGTACTACAGAATACAGTCAATTATCACCTGCAAAAACCCGCTTGAGGGCTTTTTCTCGAGCCCACCACCGAGTTTATACATTTTGTTGAAGTTTTTTCTAATTTTGACATGTGAACTTGAGCTACTGTATCACACCGTATATTTATCCGCTTATAAGATTCGCCGAAAGATGTCGCTAAGCGATTTAGTAAACCAAATAAAATGTTTCCTTACAAATTATCACAGCTGCCTGCTATACATAAATTTAAGATATGGGCATAGCACCATACCTAGACGCTATCTTTCACCATCTCCTGAATTTGTTTTTGCACTCCAAGAACCTCGCCTCTCATGCTAGAGGCTCCATCAAACGACTCGCCAGCAATGTTTTCGTACTTTACCCCGTGCTTCTTAAAGCAGTTTTTTAATAGTTGATTTAGACCTCGACCAGTCGAATCTTTCACTGCAATTACAGCAAACTTTTACATTGGCGACATAACCCAATATGATGATAGCCTGGTCTTTAACGCTTATATCCTGCATACTATCCATTTGGAGGCTAAAATGTCTATTGCCCAGTTCGCTCACAATTTTTTCTCTCATTTCCTCCAATGTAAATCCTATCACCTTATTTACGGTGGTTTTCGTTAAGAGAGTTACTAAACTGCCTCTACCACGGGATTATCGCCCTTTTGCCTCTAGTGCTTGATGACAAATCTACTTTTCTGTATAACAGCTTCCAAGTAGTTATTTAAAATTGGGTCACTTTTGGCAAGCAATTTTATTATTTCCTAAAATTTCCCATGATTGATATCCGTTTCGTGAACTCTAAATAAAGTTTTATTTGCACTTGTTAATCGATAAGGCAAGGATTGTTGTCTTATTAATTTTACCAGTTCAAATACTTGACGTAATACGTGGATGTTTTCTTCACTGCATTTTTTCTTAAGAGCATACATGTCAGTATTAATTTTTGCCTCAATTGAAGCATCTTTGCAGGCAATGAGATAGCTTTTTACAGTATTGGAGTGAGATGTGCTACTTTCGTGTTTATCTATAGCTCAATATATGTGTTGAACGTTTTTGAAACCGGTGCAAAAAGGAGAATCTTTCGATACAGAAGAGGCTATGCATATGCATGTTGAACAGTACACTGTGTTGAATTTTTTTTGTGTCAGGATGCATTTTTACTGGTACCCAATTACTTTTTATTTCATTGTCGCCAATCAATCTATAGTATATTTTCTTACAATCTAATTTAGTTTTTAAGCCATTGGTTGGTGTAGGCTGAAATGGGTGTAGTTTTAAAAATTCCAACTTTTCTGGAAATGACGCACCATTATGCAATTTAAAGCTGCCTTCTTCAATACCTAGGGTCTCCTCTAATTCTAATATATATATACCAACTCAGAATACTAAGATTTTAAAATTCCAATAATTTCAAATACCTAAAAATGCATCAGCATTCGCATCAGAACTACGGTCAAAGTGGGCTCCATCTCCATCATTAATTTCTTTATCAGTTTTTTGTTTTTTCAAGTTTTACAGTTTTACTATAATATTCAATGACTTACTGCTGCTGATAGATTATTTAAATTATTGTTTGTCACAACATTATCTTGATCACTTAATGCCTTCTCAGTTCCTCCACTCACAACGTTATAATAATAATAAATATTTATTTCCAACAAGTACCAAGACCCAATTACAAGAAATTGCATTATTAAATTTAAAGAAAACTACTATGCACCTAACATAACCATTTAAATAAAACACAGTGACTGCGCTCAGAGAGATAAGAATGAAAACATTCAATTAAGTTATTATTAAAACCAAATTTATGAAGTTTGTTTAAGAGGATATTATGGTTCACAGTATCAAATGCTTTCGCAAAATCCGTATAAATGACATCAACCTGGTATAGTTTTTCTAATGCAACAGAAATATATTGAGTGAAAATGCTTAAGTTGGTTACCGTAGAACGCTTATTGATGAATTCCTGCTGTTCAATACATAGAAATGAAGGAATTTGTTGTCGTACGTGTTTGTTTATAATTGATTCAAATTTTTTGCAAAAATATTTAGTAAAGAGATGGGCCTGCAGTTTTCTATTTCAGATTTACTACCTTTTTTAAAAACGGGAGTGATTTTTGAATTTTTCCATTTCATGGGAAATGTGTTCTTACTTATGCTGAAATTAAATAAAGTACATAAGGGGCCAGCTAGACAGTCAGCACACCCTTTTATGATGTAAGTTGGACATATCAGGACCAGTAGCCCGTGTGTTTTTTAGCTGTTTAATAGCAGTCACTACCTCGTCATAAGTTATAATGTTTATATTTATATTTGCTATGATATTAGCGATTGGCTCTAAATTGTAGTTTACATTTCTATGTACAGTGTATTGACTACTAAAATACCTGACAAAAGCATTTACTACGCCTACGCCATCTTGTATTGATGTACCGTCTGTATCAATCATTGGTTCAGGAGTACCACCGGATACACGTTTGCTTCTTACCAAATTCCAGAAACATTTTGGTTCGTTTTGAATATTAATTTCTAAATTCTCCATACCTATATGTCTTATAAGCATACTTAATCAGTGTCTTAGTTTCAGATTGCAATGATTTATAATTTTCATTAAAAACGGCGTTTCCTGTTTCACGGGAAAGTTTTCTATTTTTATTTTATTTTTTTAGCGAATAATTGTTCGGTACCAGTAAGGGAATTTACGTTTACGTTTTCGTGACTTGAGAATACTACAGTCCAAAATATTATTAATAATATCATAATAGTAATTTACGATGCAAGTAACGTTATCAAGCTTTTTACATTACGAGAGAATAGTTTGAATGAACGAGCGACGTTAGGAGCGAGTTCTTTAAAATTCTCGAGTAATGTAGAAAGCAGATAACGTTACGTATATCGTAACACGGTTTATTTTATCCTAAAATACCAATCTTTTTAAAAAAAATAGGAAAAATGGTTATTAATGACATTTATAACAGCGAGCGGTGGTATCACTAGTAAGATAAAAACTCAATACTGTATTGTTGGTAGCACTGTTAGGTTATGTTAAATTTGAAATTTTCAGGTGAAGTTTTGCGTCAGTTTGTGTCAAATAACAAACAAAACCTAACCTACTAACATCGAATTTGATGTAGATTGACAATGCAATGCTGCCAACATGCTAATAAAGTATCGTTATGTTATTTTTCTTAAGAACATTTGTGCTGTTAAATGCATCTTAACGCAACTCGTTGCTAAAGAGTTATTGTCATAATAACATAATAGGGTAAAATAAAATTTATTTACCGCTTCATCAATTACGTTGTAATTATCTGGATCTGTGTCCCTAATTAACTGAGTCAGTAAATCATAATTACCATGCTTAAAATCATATACGAATTCATTATTCATTTTACCTAATTTTTCATTAGAAGATTTAATAATAAACTCGCATGATAATTCAGGATGAATTGGATCTGCCGGCACTATCCCGTCGGACTCCCTGAATACCTTGATTTTCTTAAAATATATAATTAAATCTAACATTCTGCCGTTTGTGTTAGTGACATGGTTGTGCTGTTTACAATTTAAGAAATTTATAAAGTTTATTAATGCTATAGTTTTAGAAGACAAATTTATTTTTGTATTCTCTAAAAAATATTTTAAATAATCTGGACAATTCAAATCCCCAAACAGCATGCCATTTTTATTGAAAATAAATGGTAAGCTACTTAGATACTCAAATAATTGCTCATAATCTTTTCTAGAAGCATTTGTAATGTACACAACAATAATGTATAAACAGGTTTTAAAATTTAAAACAACCTTGACACTAGGAAAAACAATAGCCATCTGTTCCGCTTGATAATTAGTTCCAACCTCAAGCAAAACAGCACCAACTCTGGATTTTCCAGAAATATTTACATCTCTATCTTGTCTAAAAACTACATAATTGTCTCCAAATAATTTATTGTTGTTTACATTATTTTTAAGCCATGATTCGGATCATAATCGCAGGACACCACATTTAAATAAAACTTATTCACTTTAGTATTCAAACCACCCACATTTTGATAATATAACTGAAGTGTGCACTCAATGCGAGAAAACCGCGGATAAAAATAAAGGCTCACGCAGCACAAAGGGATTTTTGGCAACTAACAATAAGGGCTACAGCAGCAACAATTACGTTATCAAATGCAGGTTTTGCAAAAAGCAACATTATATTCACAATTGTTCGGACTTTCTGCAGCTTGCGCATGATGAAAAGTTAGAAAAGTTGCACAACTTAAGGCTTTGTACAAATTGCCTGCGGCCGGGGCACACGCGCGGAGCTTGTCGGCGGGGAACTTGTACGAAATGTGATGAAAAACATCATACTCTACTGCACGTTGAAAAATCGGTTGCAAATGCAAGCGCATGCGAATCAACTACGCCAAATGCGGACAGCGTCGTACTTTCCATGCAATGCATCGACGCACATGTTCTGTTGTCAACAGCGTACGTTCAAATCCTTGACAATCAGAAAAATCCTCATACAATTCGCGCCTTACTTGATTCGGGTGCCCAATCTAATTATTTAACTCAAGATATGTGCAATAAGCTCAACCTGAGAACCTCGAAAAAATCGATAACTGTGCTAGGATTAAACAACGCGATTTCCAGCATAGATTCAAAATGCGAGGTCAAAATTGAAGCGCTACATAACAATTTTTCGGCCAACATATCGTGTTTTGTCGTGCCACAAATCACCGGAATATTGCCAAGCATCGATCTAAAAGCTTCAGAGCTAAAAATTCCAAAAAATATTAAGCTGGCGGATCCTTCTTTCTACAAGCCGCAAAGAATCGATCTTTTGATAGGCGCTCAGCTTTTTTGGAAGTTGATTTGCATTGGTCAGATTTCACTGGGGCCTAATAAACCGATACTCCAGAAAACACGTTTCGGCTGGATCGTGTCCCGTCCCATGGCACATTTCTCAGATAAAAACAAATCCTCAACGGTTTCATGTTATCTCAGTCACCCGGCTGACATTCAAACTCAACTCGCTCGGTTTTGGGAACTTGAGGAGTGCAGTCCGGCAAAGCCACTATCTCAAGAAGAATTGAGCTGCGAAGCGCATTTCGTGGCCAATACAAAACGCGCGGTTGATGGCAGGTTTATTGTAGCACTCCCGTTTAAAGACTCTGTCGAAAAATTAGGTGATTCATACACCCAGGCGGAGCGCCGGTTTTTGTCACTGGAACGGAGACTACGATCCAAACCCGAAATTAGACAGCAATATTCGGATTTTATAAGCGAATATCTGGAGTTGGGTCATATGCAAAAAATCGAACCCAAAAATTCCGAAGCCATGGCCTACTACATGCCGCATTCAGGTGTTTTACGGGAAAGTAGTCTCACCACCAAGTTACGTGTGGTCTTTGACGCCTCGGCCCCTTCAAGCAGCGGTTATTCCCTGAATCACCTACAAATGACCGGGCCATCCATTCAGAGCGATCTCATGTCAATCTTGCTGCGGTTCCGTCAACATAGATATGTAATTTCGGGCGACGTTGCAAAAATGTACCGGCAGGTGCTAATAGCGCCAGAACAGCGGTGCTTGCAACGAATTTTGTGGCGTGCCAGTCCCGAAAAACCGCTTGACACTTTCGAATTGAACACTGTCACATACGGCACCACTGCAGCGTCATTCCTCGCAGTGCGGTGCTTGTATGAGCTGGCCGAACAAAACAAAAAGGAACGCCCAAAGTTCGCCGAAATTGTCAAAAGGGACTTCTATGTGGATGATCTCCTTACGGGTTCGGACTCCGCGGAAGAAGCTGCCGCAATTGTTAAGGAGGTGTCTGATATTTTAGGACAGGGATGTTTTGAATTGCGCAAATTTTATTCAAACGAACGTGAAGTTTTAAAACACGTAGTTGAAGACAACTCATCGGTAAAAGTATTAGAGTTTGGAGTCAACGAAAACGCTAAGACTTTGGGTCTCACGTGGTGTCCGACTACAGATAAATTAATGTATAATATAAGTGAAGCCCCGATAAATAAAAAAATAAACAAAAGAGTAATCCTTTCGAGCATTTCGCAGATCTTCGATCCCCTCGGGGTGCTAAGTCCGTGCGTTGTAACTGCCAAAATCTTATTGCAGCAATTATGGCTAGAAAAGGTCTCCTGGGATGAAGGGTTGCCATTGCACATGCATTCGTTTTGGTGCGATTTCCGAAATGAGTTGCCTCAACTAAATGCGCTTCAAATAAGTCGTCATGCTTTATGCGAAGTGCATGGCTTTGCAGATGCCTCTACCAAAGCTTACGGCGGATGCATTTATTTGCGGACTACCGACCAAGACGACAATGTTTTTGTAAACTTGCTTTGCGCAAAAACAAAGGTGGCACCGCTCAAAACCGTCACCCTGCCGCGGCTAGAGTTATCAGGCGCACTATTATTGTCAAGACTCGCGGACAAGGTTACCAAGGCTCTCCGAGTAAAATTCGACGATCGCGTTTTTTGGACCGACTCTACAATAGTCCTTGGTTGGCTAAAAATTCTTCCAAATAGGCTAAAAACCTTTGTAAGTAACAGAGTGGCCGAAATCCAGGAATTGACGAGTGACGATACTTGGCGTCATGTACGCAGTAAGGATAATCCAGCGGACATTTTGTCACGTGGAGTGAAACCAAGCGAAATTCAAAGTCTCGCGTTATGGTGGCACGGCCCGAATTGGCTAGTCAAGGGTTCTGAAAATTGGCCTAAACAAGTTCCGAAAACTAGCAAAATTCCCGAACTACCCGACGTGCGCAAAGATACTCGGGCATTCGTTTCTCAAGCGGCAGTAGAATTTTCATTCGATAGGTATTCGACGTTGCGAAAGCTAAAACGGGTCACAGCGTGGATTTTTCGTTTTAAAACTAACTGCCAGGCAGAACGAACAAATACGGCTAAAAGATATGATAAGCTTTCGGTAAGCGAGTTAGAGTATGCGTTTAAAGCTCTCATAAAGGCCTCGCAGAAAACTTCATTTTCTGAGGAAATTCATAAACTCAACACTGAAAATTCCCTCCAGTCCAAAATCCGCATCATTAACCTGGATCCATTTTTAGATCAGGATGGTGTCTTAAGAGTCGGTGGGCGATTAAAAAATTCAAAATTTTCAATCAACAAAAGACATCCGATTGTATTGGACGCAAAAAGCCATTTTGTGCGCCTTATTTTTGAAAATGAACACATTCGCTTACTTCATGCAGGTCCGCAGCAGCTCTTGGCGTCGGTGCGTGAGCAGTTTTGGCCGATATTGGGTAGGAATTTAGCGAAAAAAGTGGTCAGGCAATGTATTCCATGCTTTCGAAATAACCCAAAAATAATTCAACCAAAAATGGGTCAGCTACCCGAGTCACGTCTGGAACCCGGGCCTCCATTCCATACAACTGGATTGGATTATGCAGGTCCGCTTCTGATAAAAGACAGGAAGGGGCGAGGCGGAAAGATTAATAAATGCTATATCGGGCTGTTTATTTGTTTTACTACAAAAGCGATCCACCTAGAGTTAATTTCAGATTTGACGAAAGATGCCTTTATAATGGCCTTAAGGCGATTTGTGTCGCGTCGAGGAAGGCCAGCTCGTATATACTCAGATAACGGAAAAAATTTCATAGCAGCCAAGTCTGAATTAAAAGAATTGGGCGAATTTCTTAATAAGGGGGTATTCACTGATTTTCCCACCAGTGAGGGCATCTCTTGGAAATTTATTCCACCGTACTCACCCCACTTTGGGGGCTTGTGGGAAGCTGGAATAAAAACCAGCAAAAAACACATCAAAAGGGTCATGGGAGAAGCTCATTTAACTTTTGAGGAGCTCAATACTTTACTTGTGCAGATTGAGGCTGTGCTAAACTCGCGTCCCCTCTTTCCTTTATCTGACCATCCAGATGACTTGCTCCCTATTACCCCGGCTCACTTCCTCGTGGGTAGGCCGCTGACAACAGTTCCGGATGCAGACCTAAAGGAGATCCCTACCGGAAGACTGTCCAGATATCAGCATATTCAGCAATGCCAACAGCATTTTTGGAACCGTTGGCACCGCGAGTACATCTCGGAGCTACAACAAAGAGCAAAATGGAGGAAGAACCAGGGCGAGTTGCAGTTAGGCTCGCTCGTGCTGTTAAAGGAAGACAGCGCGCCCCCTCTGCGTTGGAGGCTTGGGCGTATTATGCAGCTACATCCAGGAAAGGATGGTGTTCCTAGGGTTGCCACCATTCGTACCGCCAGCGGTGAAACCAAGCGGTCCTTCGCCAAGTTGTGCCCGCTTCCGTCTTCGGAAAGTCAACAAGTGTGGTTTCGGGGTTGAAAGTGCCCTTCGGCCTTCCAAGGAGGGGGGCATGTTCGAAATACCATTCGAGATACAGACAATTTACTTTTATTAGATTTTGTAATTTGAGATATTTAAGTCCGCCTCTGATTAGCAGAGGAATTTCTTGCCGCTACATAATTTCTTGCCTGCTGCTACATAAAAGTTATGTTGTTTTAGGGTCATAAAATGGCTCTAAGAATTTGCCTAAAAATAAGAATGTTTTAAGAAGCGTTCGCTTACGAACCAGTATTACTGCTAAATGTGCGTTTGTCAAGATCGGTTTGATTTTGCTTTCTTGTGGTTAATAAACCTCAGTTACTATATTTCAAAAGAGCGTTTTATTACGGTCTATACAGAAGAGAAAATACGAACATAATTTGAACCATGCTCTGCTACCAAATTATGTTCGTATTTTCTCTTCTGTATAGACCGTAATAAAACGCTCTTTTGAAATATAGTAACTGAGGTTTATTAACCACAAGAAAGCAAAATCAAACCGATCTTGACAAACGCACATTTAGCAGTAATACTGGTTCGTAAGCGAACGCTTCTTAAAACATTCTTATTTTTAGGCAAATTCTTAGAGCCATTTTATGACCCTAAAACAACATAACTTTTATGTAGCAGCAGGCAAGAAATTATGTAGCGGCAAGAAATTCCTCTGCTAATCAGAGGCGGACTTAAATATCTCAAATTACAAAATCTAATAAAAGTAAATTGTCTGTATCTCGAATGGTATTTCGAACACTGGACAATAATAGGTCTTGGCTTATCCGTTCTTCTATGTGGAATTCTATGTATAGCTTCTACTGAATTTACATTGAAATCCAGTATGTTCAATTTCGCTCCGATTTTACTTAAGATTCAAGTTAAATTTTCTGATTCAGATTCGGTAACCCCATGTAATTATATGTTTCTATTTCTTCCTCGTAGACTGATCCAGTTCATGCACGTGTTTATGTAGCGCCTTTATTTCAAGATCTTGACTCTTTATAGCATTTTCTAGTTTTACCATTTTATTGGTATTTAACACAGTGCTCTGCCTTAACTCCGATATTTGATCCTGCATTGAATCTAATCTAGTAGAAAAAATTTTTACAGACTGTGTCAACAATTCGACATTTGCAGTGAGTGTAGACAACACCTTTAGCTATTCTAAAATTTGGAGTAACACAGTATTATCAGACTCTGTATTGGTGGTTTGTATTTCTGCTTCCTTATCACTATTTTTATTTTTGCACATTTCACATTGCCAAGATTTTAGTGTTTTATCTTCATTCATCACGTTTAATAACTTCCATGATACACTTGCACATACTAAATGAAATGATCCACCACAGCTGCCCATACAATCTATAGAATCATCATATCTTCCTAATTTAATAGAGCACTTAACACACATAATTCCTTTACCCACCATGTTGGATTTAAGTAGTAAGTAGTCGTGAATAGGCAAATATAATTTTTCACGATCACAAACTGCAGGTATAATACAACTAAAGAGTTTAACCATACTTAAATACTTCTTACAAAAAGTTTAGTGTGGCGGTAAGCAGTCTATTGCATTCAGCGGTTACTTGCCTTTCATCCATCTTGTCTGACCAGACTTTACTTTAGAACATTATAATTATTCTATGCTCTAGTACTTTTATTGAGCGCTATTTTATATAAAAGACTGAATTAATTTAGTAGTAATTAAGCATTTGCATACTGGTATAAAAAAAATAGGGCACTTCTAAACTTTGTCATCGCCGAGCAGCATATATAAAGAATAACTGTGCCAAAATTGAAAGACAAACATTGGTTACATCGGAAATATATTAAATACATTTACATTTACAGCCCAAATCTTTTTTCTCGTGACAATGCCAAAAGTGTAACATAAGAAGAGAATGTGCAAAAGGAAATTACTAAAAAACAAAAAATGATCAAGCTACAATATTTTTTTGGGCGACTGACATCGAAATTAGATTTTTCTCACTGTCATTTGACAACAGAAAGTTGACAGCAATATTCATGCGCAAGCGGCAAGAATGCACTTTCAGCTCTTAACATACAATATACTATTAATAGCTTTTACTAGATACCCTGTCCTTAATTTAACATTGCTGTGGTTTTCTATAAACAGTCCACGGCCTACTAAATTTTTGCAAATAACTTAATTCTTAATTTTCTGTCTGATTTTAAACACCATTAAAACAGCTTATAAATTTTATTTTTGAAGAAATTAGCTTATTACTTTCATATTAACTTTATTTATTTGAGTTTGTCAATACGTGTTAATACTAGGATTTCTTTCGATCGTGTAGGTTTATGAAACTATTTGAGTACCATTGTTTAATATAAATCTGTTAATGGATTTTGCTTCCAATATTAATTTAATCATTTGTAATTCTTAAATAAAAAATTATTGACAGAGATGATTTATATGCAACGATCGAAATACAAACCTATTAGGTATGTATGTGAGTAAAACTGTTACATTTGTTTCACCTAAAACTCTTATTCACTCTGCTTAAAAGATGATAGCTCCTGCAAAATTTATATCTCACTGCTACAAAAGTTGCAGATGGAAGATAGAAATAAATCCACTTTAATTTATGTTATAAACAAATCTCCAGGCAATCTTTGCAAAAGGGCATACATAAATTAAGAGTAAAATCTATATACTCCAAAAAGCAAAATCTGTGTTTCTAAACAAGCGGATGTTGGTTTTTATACTCGCGAGAATCATTCTCAAGGTGAATTGATAACCTCTGGCATTTATGTGTTGCTGCAAAACGACCTTCTGCAACAGGTTTTTACTTTTTAGCGGTTATTCTGTGCAGTCGAATTTTTAAGAACGGTCATGTTATTGCTAAAATATCTGTGCATTATATCAGTCATCGGAATCACTTACGGACAGCCTACTGGTGAGGGTAACATAGTTCCTAAACGTTGAATGTAATACATTTAGTTGAGCGATTTTCCTTTTATAATTCTAAACCCTGAGGACACTGTTTTGCTTCTATTATGACTATTATGAGGCAGCCGAAATTACCACCCACAACCAGTTAAAATTTTGGTATTCCGGGTTAAAATACTCTTTTCAGTTGAAAATTGGAGGAAGTTATGGACTAAAATTGTATTAACGAAACGGTCTCTAGTTTAATCCAAAAGTTGGTTAAGTAACATATTTAACAGTGAATAAAGAACATAACCTTGAAACCGACAAAAATGTCAGAATTTTGTGTTGTTTTTGTTGAATAATACAGAAAAAGAAAGTTTTTTTTTCAAAGTTATTTAGCCGGTTCAGCAATCAGTTGCTATTCACAGCTGAGTTCACTATTGATTAGTCAAGCACTTTTTTTTAATCAATCTAATGAGATCCACTTTTAAAAACCGTCACTTCAATTAATTGATAACTAGAACTTGTGTTTCACTTTCATTACATTGTTAACTTTTTATGGCATTTTAATCATCACTTTCTTCTGTCGACGTTGGTGATAGGTAAAGGTCTTGTGCTCGCTTTCTTTTCAGTCTCCTATGGATATGTTTTTTACCTACTTCGTGTAGTGTGGCGCTGGGGCACTCTGTTATATTGTTAAAATATTACAAATATTAGCTCTTGTTGTGTTTTGTTTTTCTTCATTTAGTTTACTTAAGCTGTTTTCAATATTTATGATGAATTGTTCAAACGGGATGTTATTTGGATCAAAGAAATTGAAATTTGGTCCAAGATTTTGTATTTCTTGAATGTTTTCTGGTATGCTAATATTTGTTAAATTTTCTATCCAATTTTTTTGTTTATTGTTAGACGGATTTGTAACAGTAGTATTATTTATTCTAAATTGTTTAATTAAATTTTGTTTGTGGTCAAGGGTTTGGATTTTATTTTCATGTTTATTACTGATTTGTAATTTTAATTTATTATATTTTGAAATATTCATTGTAAGAAACATGCTGATCATATTCTTTGGGCAATGGTTTTCTAAAAATTGTTTATTTTTATTAATACTATGTTTGATTTGGTGCTCATACCACTAAAAACCTAACAATAAACAAAAAAATTGGATAAAAAATTTAACAAATATTAGCATACCGGAAACATTCAAGAAATACTAAATCTTGGACCAAATTTCAATTTCTTTGATCCAAAAAAACATCCCGTTTGAACAATTCATCATAAATATTGAAAATAGCTTAAGTAAACTAAATGAAGAAAAACAAAACACAACAAGAGCTAATATTTCTAGCATTTTAACAAATTATGAAAATAAACCGAACAAAACGAAATCAACTAATGCTAAACACAAAGAATAAATCAAGAATTATCATCTAAAATCAAAGAAACCAAACTTTTTCTTAAAAACCATAAAGACCTCATTATAACAAAAGCAGATAAAACACAGAAAACTGTAATCCTTATAAATAGTATGTATACAAATAAAATGGAAGAATTACTAAACGATAATAACACATACACACAAGAAAAAAAAAGACCCTACTCAAATTATACAAACAGAAAATTATTCAATCCTAAAAGAACTGTTAAATAACAACTATATTGAAAACCAAGACTATAAACAACTAATATCCCACAATGGAACTCCACCACTGATATATGGTTTACCTAAACTACATAAACCCAACATCCCACTAAGACCTATTGTAGCATCTTACATGAGGCTTACCTACAAATTAGCAAAATATTTAGGAAAAACCTTATCTAATTTAACCAAAAAAAAATGTGTTTAGTGTTAAAGACCCATGGTCCTTTAAAAAAATTATAGATGTTCAAACATTACCAGAAAATTATGAATTACTATCTTTAGATGTGATCTCATTATACACAAACATTCCTATAGACCTTGCACTACAAACAGTAGAAAACAACTGGGGCAAGATTAATTCCTTCACTAATATTCCAAAACAAGATTTCCTAAATACGTTAAAATTCGTATTAAATAACACTTATTTTTCCTTTAACAACAAAATATATAGTCAAAAATATGGAGTACCTGGGCTCTCCAATATCAAGTGTAATCGCTGAATTAGTACTAATGGATTTTGAAAACCAAATTGTTAAAAGTAACAAACATATCTGCTTTTACCAAAGATATGTTGATGACATAATAATGGCTGCCAATAAATTAAAAATCGATTCAATCTTTAAAATTTTCAATAGCGTTCATCACAGATTAAAATTCACTATAGAAAAATAAAACAAACAAATCTATAAATTTTTTAGACCTTACACTACCCAGAGAAAATACTGGCAATATTAGTACAAATTGGTACAGAAAACCAACAATGTCGGACAGATATTTGAATTACTTATCTAATACAACAATCAAACACAAAAAAAGTGTTATATCAGGACTGGAACCATCGAGCTATTATAACTAACATACTTTTACTTAATAATTATCCTTTAACTTTCATCAATAATAACATTAAAAAAAGAATAAAACGTCTACAAATACAAAACAATATGAATAACTAAATTAATCTACAACCAAACTTTCTAAATGATAAATTCAACAATCAACAAAACACTATTAAGATTTACACTACTATTCCATATATTCCTAACGTATCTGAAAAAATAGAAAAAGAATTTAAAAAATGACATTTACACTTCATTCCAAAATCATAATACAGGACAAAGAATTTTTTATAAAAACTTAAAAGACAAAACTAATAAAAATTTTAAATCAAATGTTATTTACGAAGTATCGTGTAAAAACTGAGATTCAACATATATATCGGACAAACAAAACAGTATGTAAAACGGCGAATGACCCAACACCAGCAATCAATAAAAAAAAAATTACTTAATCCAATACAACCAAATACTGCCCTCTCAGATAACGCTGTCGACCACTTACATAGTTTTGATTTGGACAATCCTAAAATACTACATAATGAAACACATTTGAAAAAACGTTTATTACTAAAATGCATTGAAATTAAAAAATCACCAAAAGCAATAAATTATAAAACTGATACAGAAACGTTAAACAAAACATACGACAATATTATTGGAAAGAAATAACCTGTCATCCAAAACATCCCTTAGCAACCACCATGTAGCTTTTATTTCAATAATAACTAGAAAACAAAAAGTAAATAACTCTTACAAATAAATTATTATACTACTTTTTAATTTTTCAAAATTAATTGTAACCTTATACTATTTATCTACAAAATCTTTTACAATAAATACTGTTATGTTAACGTATCGTAATTAAAGACCGGCGTACTTTAATCCAAGGCTTTATTGCTGCATCTTCAGGCATACACAGTCGGTTACAAACTGAGGTCCTTACGCTATTGGGGTCGTCTGCCCCAAAGACCACATGGTCCAGGTAGTCAGTCCCTGACCTTTAAGAGCCTAACGGAACAAATACCAATATTAAACCTCTCGAATTACTTTTAAACAAAAAACAAATCCAAAAATCACAAAAAATTTTTAGTACACTATATCTCTAATAGAAACATAATATGTACAAAACAAAACGAATAATAATCTAAACAATACCAAATACTTCATTATTTATTTAAATAAAAATTTAACTCATATAAACAATTAGCTCTACAGGGAAATGTTGGGATCTTACGAACAACGATTAAAATCTCCATTTTCAACCACTAGGTGGCACCTACAACATCATGTCAAATTCCAACTAAAAGGAAAACGTGCTTTCCTATAAAAATTCATTGAATTACAATTTCATACTTGTAAGTAGTTTACTCACGGCCTTCTAGATTAGCGTGCCTGCCGGCTTTCCGCGGCCTGTTCATTTGCGACAAATAGCATTACAAAATTGTAACTCGGCATATCCGGGAATTGAAGTTTAGAACCACGCCAGCCGGTTTGAAACTTAGCTTTTATCTGTCAGATTATTGTTCTGTGACTGAAACGTTAAATTAGGTTAGTTTTACATTTTTGTACGAAAATAGTATATTATGGGACAAGTGGTTGAAATTTTATTAGCCACGAGTTGCATATACTATTTTTTCTACGAATTTTAACAAATTAATGCACTTTAGAAAAAATTAAACATAAAGTGACATTTCTCTCGTCAACAATTGCATGTCAAACAGTTTGCAATCGCGGTAGTCGGAACATTTCAATCTCTAGTGGTTGAAATGCGATTTCAACCACCGGAATCAATGTCAAAATGCCTGATTTCAATGTCATGAGTAGAAAATTAGTATAGTATGGGACAAGTGGTTGAAATTTTATCAGCCACGAGTTGCATATACTATTTTTTCTACGAATTTTCACTCATTTTAACAAGTTAATGCACTTTACAAAAAAGTAAACATAAAGTGACATTTCTCTTGTCACCAATTGAATGTCAAACAGTTTGAAATCCCGGTAGTCCGAGCATTTCAATCTCTAGTGGTTGAAATGCAATTTCAACCACCGGAATCAATGTCAAAATGACTGATTTCAATGTCATGAGTAGAAAAAAATACAAAATGGATTTTCACAGAAGCAACAAACTAAATTTGCAATGAACGAAAATGCGTACGTAAAAACGTCAAAATTTGTAAATTGTGCTTGAGCGCAAAAATCAAGCATTCTGTGCGTGCGAAAAGATAAAATCGAAAGTATTTTGTTGAATGCGCCGCGCCAGCTCAGCCTTCTGCAGTTTAAACGCCGAGCCAACGTTTCCAAATCCCCGGGTAACTCGCGCCACGCGGATCACTCGAAAAGCTTGCAAATGAACAGGCCGCTAAGAGCCGGCAGGCACGTTAATCCAGAAGGCCATGAGTTTACTATTAATGATAAAATTGTTTCTAATTATAATGTTTTACAGCTGTTGAACACTTAGTCAAAACTTACACTTTCCTTTACCAACTAAATTATCATAACCTAACTTAACTGGAAATTTTAAACTGGAAAAAACAACAAATTAATTATACCAGCTATTCTACACCTAAATAAGAACGAAAAAGAACTCATCTCTAAGCATTGCACGCCTCAACAAGTTTTTCATACTTTAAACATAACAAAAAAAAAAGAAAATAAAACTAATAAAATACCATCGATGTCATGGACCACCTACAATTATATTTTTCTCATTATGATTATGCCTTCACTTTTACCAGAACAAATTAAAGCTATTGGTATAGTATAACACAAAATATTTAAAAATATTCTTCCTAACTATACTAAATATTGCAGATTCTCCAATAAAAGCCCAAGTTAATCCGTAAACGTGTGCAGTTTGCATAAGCTGTCAGAGAACATTGTTAATAAATACTGACGTCTATTCTACGTAATGATTAATGATTTTATCTTAACATAGAAAATAACCAACTACTTAGATAATTCATCGCATCAATTTGCATTATCACAAAATCCAATTCATCGCATCAATTTGCATTATCACAAAATTCTTCTAGAGAAACTGTGACCCTCTGGTTAAAATTTATAAAAAAAAAGGTTAGTGTTAGTGGTGATCGCTAGTAATATATAATAATCTCTACTTACTATTACAGGTTGATGTTTTACACATAGAAAATGAACGATTAAACCCCTCAAATTATAATTAAACAGTTCTGTGAAATGTAACACAATGTATTATTAAGCAGTATTAAGCAGTTAAAGGTAGATTAATAATTCTAATTAATCTCTTCAATCGAATGGATTTATTTTTTAGAATGTGTCATAAAATAATAACTTATTACAACAAGTTTTTCGCCGACAACTGAATAAAAAAGGTCAAAAAAGTGCGAATAATAATTTACTAAGTTCCAACTCCAATTGAAATTAAATTATCTATTGATAATTGTTTCAAGCACAAGGACTTTAACCTACACAACCCAAAATTATGAAAATAATACCCCCGTAAGTAATAATCATTGATATTTATTAAAACCTTAAAAGTAATAAACGTTTAATTGTTCTAAAACGTTTTATATTGTTTAAAAAGAGAAGTTTCCAAATTTACAATTAATCCCTTCTTTATCATTAACAAAATTATTATAAAAACATCTTTTTTTAATAAAATTAACAACAGGTAATAAAATTTTTGAGGAAATTGTAACCTTTCACCTACCTACTTAAATATCTATGTTAATATTGTGTTTTGCTTTTCCCAGATTGTTAATCATACTATTTCAACATTGTCCTATTTTATCAAAAACTTGTCTGAGGAAGCTAACGGTAGTTTAGCGAAACCTTACATGTGTTTTTTAACTATTTTAAACAATAAATATGTTTAACGTGTCATTGACAAAAAGGTTGTTAATATCACATTGTTAAACAAAAATTTTTTTCTGGCTGATATTTTTTCTTTAAATGTTGGGTTGAATGAAGAAATTGCTGGTTGAATATGTGAACCTATCATAGGTAAACATAAATCACCGGTATCGTTTCATTAACCTAACATAAATATAATATTCAAAAGTGCAGAACTACAACAATACCCCGAACAAAATCCTGATTGAGTATCAGGTAATATATTGTATTTTTCTAAGTGGGTTGTGATTTGCAATATCATTACTTTTTCTAAAATCTTTGAAAATACTGGCAGAATACTGATAAGACGGTAATGCTTAAATTCTTCAGGATTATTAATTTTCGGAACAGGAGTCACTAAAGCTAGTTTCCAAGAATTAGGGAATACACCATTAATTAAACAAAAATTAATAATATGACAAATATATGGTAGAATATATGGCAGACATAATTTAATCATATTAATGCTGACACCATCCGCACCAGATGCATTGGTTTTGATTATATTTATTATTTTTAAGACCTGGTCTTCGTTAACTGCGCTAAAATTAATCAGAATATTGTGATCTAATAATTTATTATGTTTATAAAAGTTTACGGTATGGCGGGTATCATTAATCACATTAGGTACTGAAGTGATAAAAAGATAATTTAATTTGTCTGCATCTTTCAGCGACGGCGGCATATCTGCATTAGGTTTAGAGTGGATGCTAAATTTTGAGAGCTTTTGCCAAAGAACTTTACTATCTGTAGTTTGTAACTCATGTTCAAAAAATGCTTTTTTTTTAATTCCAATGAGACTGATTTTTAGTAAGTATGTTTAAATTTTTTTAGAGCTTTATTTCGGAGATTCATCATTAATTTAATGTTAGGCGTGATCCATGAAGCAGGTTTTTTTGTAAAACGGCAAGAAGTATAAGGTGCGTGTTTATCAGAGAGACTATTAGTATATTTTGTAAGATGATCAACTTTGTCATTAACACTGCTCACATCAATTAACTCAGATAAAGGCAAATGCGCTAGATCTTCAAGAAAATCGGCCTCATTGAAGCGTTTATATGATCGAATATCTTTATATTTACACCCCCTTGTTATACTTTCAAACAGCACAGTGCAGTACGCAAGTTCATGGTCTGTCGAGTCAAAGACAGAAGCGCCACACTCTAGTACTTGTTTATTAGATGGCATTACTATATAATCATAAGCTTAGCAGTAGTAGAAGTAATTCTTGTAGGCGTATTAATAATCTGTTTTAAATTATAACTTTCAAGTAACAAATTCAAAGCTATAGTTTTTCTGTCGGCTACCTCAAACAAATCAATATTAAAATCACCAGTGCAATATAATTCATCACCATCTCCTATTAAGTCAGAAATAGTGTTATCAAGTACTTCTAAGAAATTATTGTAATTCATATCAGGCCGCTTGTAAACTACTACAAAAATATATTGTTTCTTATTGATTTTAAGCCTGATCCACAGCTGTTCGATTTAAGGTGGATTTACACATCTCCGGGCCGGGTCCGTTCCGGGTCAGATCCGGATCCGGGCCCACTCAGGTGATGTATTCACACTTTTCCGGGAGTTTTATAATTTCAGTTCCGAGTGGTTGGTTTAGTACAGTGTTGTATAGCATACAGAGGGCATTGTTATAAGTTATAAGCATATATTATGTCCTGGAATTATGGCGTTTTCTGATGAAGATCTGGCAAGGGTTGCAATATTACTGGATGAAGAAGAGTAAATCGAGGAGATAGAAGCTGCCTCCATATCTTCTCCTTCCAGGTGCTGTCGCTGTATTTTATGTCACTCAAGTCGTATAGCGCAACGTGGGACCTTACAGCTTCAATAAGAATTTTGTTGTCCATTTTTGACAAAGTCTATTTTCACATTAAATGCAAAATATTGCAGGATATTGCCGGATGCAGCCTGAATGCACACGGCGACGGTTTACATATGTCCGATTAGATAAGTTTCGTTCCGTGCTTTATCAGGGATCGGATGAAAAATATCGTCGCCGAGAATATTTTAAAAGGTCGGAATAAAGACTGATACCCCGGGTAGGCTTCGGATCGGAAACATGTAAACACTTGCATTTAAAATCAAGCAAGCAATAATTTTGTATCGGACCCGGACCGGACGGAACGGACCCGGCCCGGAGATGTGTAAATCCACCTTAATGCAGATGTTGGTATAACAGTAACATCAAAACAATTTAAGATATAGAACGCTACCCCCCTTCCTTTTCTTTGCTTACGATCATTTCTAATTATTTTATATTCTATAATATCGACATTTTTATCTAGTATATCGTCTTTTAACCACGTCTCGATGACTGCGAAGACATCATACTCGTTAAGGGTTACATGATCTCTTAAATCAGTTAAGCTACAAATCAACGATTGAATATTTACATGTCCAAATTCAAATTCAGTACACATAAAATAAATTAGGCGGTGGATCAGGTCCCGGCAGCCGGGATGTATAAAACGACATTTAAAATCCCGGCAGCCGGGATTCATTCGATTTGAACTAAAAATCCCGGCTGTCGGGATGTATAAAATTACATTTAAAATACCGGCAGCCGGGATTCGTTCAATTTCAACTAAAAATCCCGGCAGTGACTGATGGGAAAGGTAGCATATACATTAAAAGAATGAGGTTAGGGATTGTCACTGCAATGAGAGCGTGTGCATTATTGTGATTATTTCTATGTTAGTAGTACAGTGCGGAGAAGATGAAGCTAGGAGATAAATTTAATTCCTTTGAAGAGTTTAGAACTCAGTTAAAAGATCATAAAAGAAAAACATTAACTGAATATTGGATGAGAGATTATAAAACTTTTGCTGCTGCCAAAAAAGATTCATGGGGGCAGGGTCTAAAAACTAAAGAAAAAAAGAGTAATAGAAAAACAAGGTAGATAATAGATTGTTTAGGTAATAAGATTTTGTTGTCATATATTTTTGTGTTTCAGCTCCTTCAAACAAAACTGTGAAGCCCATATATATTTAAAATTTAACCTAAAAGAACCATAATTGTCAATGATACGATAAAATATATAAAGTACAAATGACTGACCGCCGGGATTTTTAGTTGAAATTGAACAAATCCCGGCTGCCGGTATTTTAAATGTATTTTATACGTCCCGGCAGCCGGGATTTTTAGTTCAAATCGAATGAATCCCGGCTGCCGGGATTTTAAATGTAATTTTATACATCCCGGCTGCCGGGACCTGATCCACTGCCAATAAATTATAATATATACAACAATGCTTTTTAGCAATCAACCCAAGTAACTTGGATTTATGCAACACAACTTCTTCGTAAGTTTCTGCAGTTGGCAAGAAAAAATTGAAAACGGAAATGGGATAAAAAGTTAAACATCACCCAAACATTCAGAAAATTAAAAATTAACTTCAATTTAACAACGTAAAGATTAATATTTTGCTAATTGCACCCGCATACAAACAGTGAAAGACATTTCTTAAATAAAACCAGCTGAGTTTAATATTAAGTGCCCGTACAATCTATACATGCATATGTAGGCAACGTGAATCAACAGTTAATAATATTGCACGAATTGATGTAGGTACAAAACCCCTCATATAAGATAAAAACAATATCATATAGTAATAATTCTAACTTAATTATTAGAACGTCGCAATAAAAATAGAAATAAAGATTTATATTTTTCAATCAAAATATATCAAGTAGATTAACTTTTAATTTGTAAATTTAATTAATAATTTCATTGCGTTAACGAACTAAACATTAACAAATTCAGAACTGACGATGCAAGTTTTTACTTTAATCAACTACGATGGCGTTACAGGCGTCTTTATTTGTTACAGAAACGATTTTGTTCCCGGATTTCACTTTAATCACACCATCCACAGCCACACATTTTTGAACCCAAACCTTAGATGCATACTTGATGAGGGCATACCTTTTTTGCGTTAGGTCCCCCTTGACAACTATCTTGGTCCCAGTAAAATTTCTTCGGTTTTTCATTAAGAGACTACGGTATCTATAGCTCACAAATTTGATGATGATTTGATGATTCTGGAGGTCAATTTGATATCCTGGTAGATCTGTGACGCTGCCGATTAATTTGTCCATTACTAAACTGAAGCATACAGGACTCATAGAGTCACCTTGTCGTATGCCGGGGTTACAATTTGTCTCTTGTGTATATTCATTTTCTACTTTAATCTTTGTTTTCACTTGAAAATTCATATCGTGGATAATCTTAATAATTCTGCTGGGTACTTCAAAGTCTCTTAATATTGACTATTACACGCAACTGTCACATGACTGATATCATCCAATGAGAACCATGCATTTTTTTAAAATTGACCAATCCCAAACGTATTGCCCGATAAGCTCCCTAGGGAAACTTATCAACCGATAAGCTCTCTAGTGCTAACTATCGACCCCGTAGATGGTGTCATAATTAGAAATAGAAATGCAAGAAACAAGCAATTTGAGTTTTTTGGCATTATTAGATCAATTTCGAATCATAATTCGTATACGGGTTTTGTGTAATAATCTTCAAAATATAAACGCGAACGACACACTTACATAGAATTTTGCCCGTGCCAAGGGTCATCGTGCTGGTTGTCCTTAGAAAACTGCCCTCGGGCAAGCCCTCAGGACAGTTTTCATTGCAACCAGCACTCGACGCTTGGCGTGTGCAAAATTATCGATAAGTATGTTTCCCCCTTGTTATATTACTGTTAATAATACGTCACATAGCCTTGTGCGATCAAATACCTTCGTAAGATCAAGGAAAAATAAGAAAGCTGGGGCATTATATTCAATCGCCAATCGTGATGCCACGATAGTTATCAGAATCGGTTTTGTCTCCTTTCTTAAATATTGGTATTGTTCCACTAAGTTTCCATTATTACGGTATACTCCCAGACTTTAATATAAGATTGAATAGTTTTTCTAGCTCTTTAATTATGTTTTCTCCTCCGTATTTTAAGTATTCATTTCTGATTTCATCCATACCCTGCGTTTTCCTGTTGTTTAGTGTTTTTAAAGACCTCCTGATTTCTTCTTTGGTTATAGTTACATTTTTCTCTTCCCTGTCTAGTATTATATTTTTTTCAGGCTGATTTTACTACAGTTGTTCGAAGTGCTTCTTCCATTGCTCGGTTTAAATTTTATTAATCTTTATTGTCTCATTTACTTCAGCTTTCTTGTTTCTGAGCATTTTCCAAACCTTTTTCTGCGTGCCATATAGATCCCGTTCTATATTCTTTGTGAAGCTCTCCCAATAGTGTTCCTTTATTTGTTTTATTTTTGCATAAAACCCAAGTTTCTTTCTCGTATGTATAGTTTTCACGATCTTTTGGGCTTTTGTTTGTCTTGTGTTGTATAAATGCTCTCTTTTTTGTGCAGATATTTCTTTTAGCTCTGGAGTAAACCAAGGTGTTTTATTTCTGGTTGTTGATGTTGTTTTTATTTGTATTTTCCCTAAAGCTTCTTCGGTCGCTTTAATTATGTTGTCCTTTAGTTTTTCCACGTCTCCTCCACGTTACCTTTTTTTTCAATATTAAGGATTTGTTTGGAATTACGTGGAACTAAAAATCTGTAAAGGGTTTTACGCAGAACTTCCCTCGTCGACATTGAGACAATAAATAATTTTAAAAATCAAATTAAATTAGGAGTAAAAATATCTTCACGTTTCTAATAAATTAAACACATTTTCAAATAAAAAAAATGTTGCCGGTGGCCGAATTCGAACAGCAGGCGGACCGCATGTGCAACCCCAACGTTTAGTACGATATCCTAAGGAAACGCATAATTTCTATCTGAGTCACGGAGGACCGGCCTTTCCAATTTCTCTGTCGCAGCTATATTTAGTAAGGCGCTAATTTGTGCCTCGTTTTTGTACTGTAAAAAATTTATTCTGTATCTATTCGCTCCCATTTTTGGTAAAAATAAAGCCTGCACTATGTACAAATTACTACTTGTATCTATTACTAAATTGAATAAAAAATAAACAAAATTTTATATTTTAAGGTGCTCACCCTGTATATATTTCTATGAAATTGTACCGGTATCATTCCAGCTATATATACAATGTGTATACAAAATATCGTCTTTTTCCGACAAATATTTTTTGAGTTATACCGCCAACAGACAGACAGGGACGGAATTGAGAAAACCTCTTTTTTGTTATCTAGGGACCATGAAACGTGAAGATCTGGAGAAATTTCGGAAGGTGATTTTTTCGCGATTACAATACTTCCTTCGCCTTTCAGACGAGGGAAGTAAAAAAAAAGGAGGAACGCTGGTTACCCACAAAAGTTGTCACAAAGTATGAGTTTCACCAGACGGAAAAACCCAAAAACAGATCGACCATATATGCATAGCTCAAAAAGGCAGCAAAATGCAACTAGGCAAATGCAACAGAAGAGGGACGAATATAGGGTCAAACCATCTTTTACTCACAGCCAAGATACCATTCAACTTTGGTAAAGAAAATAAACGATACCAAACTCCTAGTTTAAATAGAACACCCGGTATATTATTACATTTTTGAATTCAGCTTAACATTTTAGAGAAAATTTGTCTCTTTAACTAACACTCTATTTTGTACGGGTTTTGTAGAATTTGTCATTTTTGAAAACTTTTAACAAATACTTAAAAATTCAAAATCAAATTTTTGGCTAAATATATGATCACTGTAAAAGGAAATTGTATGAGTGTATCACACCAGAATTTGTTAAATGGCACCTACTAAGAGCCATCCTACCATTAAATAGAAAATTTAATTACCAATTTAACGATATGCATCATGTACTACTTTATCTTTATCTAAAATTGAAAAATAATTAATTAATTATTTTCTTAATATTTTTGTGTAATTGCTAAGCAAATTCAGCAAGACTATCGTATGTAATTTAATAAAATATATAGGGTGATCCATTTAAAATATCAGAGTTAGTGTTATTTGCGGGGAAACGTTAAGTCGACCATTTTGATTATAATTATATCTCAATCCGAAATTATGTCTAGTATCCTTGTAGCTAATTTCAACCAAATTCGTTAATAAGTAACGGAAATAGAGGCATAAACCTGGTCTCATTGTCACCCGGTATAGCCCAAGACAGACAGCAGTGGAAACAATTTACGAACACCCTACGTTCCGAAAGGGTATAATGGGACACATTATATTATTATTATTATTATTGGTACTACTATTGAGAGCTATTTAATATACGAAGTAAAATTTGATATATGAAAATATCTAAATTTTACTAAAATCTGCCAACTAGTTATTTACTTATAGGTTTATTTGTAGTAAGTTAACGTTTGAATACTTATTTTTTAAATAATAGGAGCACGTTTAAAAGTTAATAAATCCAAACTTTGTTATCGCCTAGCAGCATATATAAATAATAACTGTGCTAAAAGTGAAAGAAAAATATTGCTTACATCGAAAGATATGTCCAATATATTTGCTCATTTCGATAATTAAGAGCCCAAAACAGTTTCTTGTGAAAATGTGCAACATAAGAAGAGAAGAGGCAAAAGGAAATTACCTACTAAACATAAAAAATAATCAAGTTACAATATTCTTAAAGGTATTTGCTGTTACTAGATACCACGTTCTTAATTTTACATTGCTGTGGGTTTCCATACAAAGTCCACAGTCTACTAAATTTTTACAAATAATTAAATTTCTTAATTTTATGTCTGATTTTAAACACCATTAACAATTGACTATAAATGTTATTTTTGAAGAAATTAGGTTATTACTTTCATATTAACTATTTATTTGAGTTTGTCAATATGTGTTAATTCTCGGATTTCTTTCGATTGAAAATCTTTATTTGCCAAAATAAATATTATTTCTATTTTTTATACCTTCAAAACCTGAAAATGACAGCTCCTATAAAATTTATACTTTACTCTTATAAAAATTACAGATAAAAGATAGAAATGTACCAACTTTAATTTATGTTTTAAAGAAATCGCCAAGTAATCTTTGCAAAAGGTCATTCACACGGAATATCAAATTCGATATACCCCAAAAAGCAAAAACTGTTGTTTCTAACCCAGCAGCTGTAAGTTTTTCCACTTGTGAGAGACATGCTCAAGAAAGTGAATTTATAACCTTGGACATTGCTATGTGTAAAATGACGAGTGCTGCTTCGAATGCCTTCCCTAACATGTTTTTAGCTGTTATTTTGTTCAGTGTTGGTTTTTAAGCGTGCAATCATGGTTGTGTTAAAATGTATCTGTATGTTAATGGTAATTGCAGCCACTTACGAACAGCCTTTAGGTAAGATAGTTCTTAAACGTTGAATGTAATACATGTATTGGTTAAGTGTTGAACTAAGGCAATTTTTCTTAATAATTGTAATTCCCGAGGACGTTTACTTTTTTGCTTCTAATTCTATTGTGACGTAGCTAAAATTAATTTATTCTGAGATCACATGCGCGTTACCTCAGCATATTTGCATATTCGTATTTGCATCAATTTGAGAACGTTTATAATTAGTTTGTTGTTTATAATAACTATTTATAGAAACACGTACTCAGTTATTATTTTTTGAAGCTCTAAATCATAAAAGTATTGTACAAACATAGGTGTATTCAGAGAGCGGAAGGAGCCGTGCCCCCCTGAGTTTCAAATAGTCAAAGCTTTTACAGAGGGCAACACAATTTTCCTCGCCACAAAAATTCCTGGATAATCTTAATAACGCAGCCTGGTTCTATGAGTAGTATTCAAAGGTCTTTTAGTACCCTCAAGCATGGTTGAGATGTACTGCTTAAACGGACTATACTTAATAGCTGGCCACACACGCAAAGATCGATCTACTTGTTTGAACCACGGCAGGTGGTTAAAACGCACCAAATCATGGTCGTCCACTAACGCACAGTTCCATTGGCGCCGATTTTGTAAAATTCCAAGTGGGGAATTGGATACTCACCGGAGGGTCGGAGGGGTACGGAGCGACCCCCAGCTAGAAGGGGAAATTTTGAAATATTTGAGTTCAAATACAGTTTTAACGCTTCCAATTGACTATATCTTTGCCACTGATTTATCTAGTTTAAGTTTCAGAAAACAAAAAATAACGCATAAAATTTAAAAAACATAGACAAGCAGCACTTAGATACTATTTAATAACAAGAATATAAATAGTAAATAGGCATGCTAAACAGATTTATTCACAAACACATACAAACTACTTAAATATTTCTCTGTGAAAACAAAAACAAATTCTATTTCATAAAATATAAAGATAAACTAGGCAAAAGACAACTCCAACTAACAACAAAGTTACTCCATAAAAAATGTAATTCTTCTTTGGCTATTCTTTGATATAAACTAATCAGCAATAGCATTTAAGTTTAAGTTAATGCTTTCTTCCCTATACTAATGTACATATGCTATTTGGTTATATCAACGAACATATCTCAATGCAATTTCAGACGAATGTAGTCAAAATCGTCCTTGTAAAATGCCTCAGTTTTGTCTATAGCATCATACTTACCTATGTAAAATTTTCCATGTCCATGTGTAAAAATCTACTTAATAGAAAACTTAAACTTATGCTATGTGAATCTCTTGTATTATCGACCTTTAATTTTGGTGATGTTGTTTATGGTAGTTGCTTAGACAGTGTAGATATTCGAAGAATTCAGAAAGTACAAAATGCTTGCCTAAGATTCATTTATGGTATCAAACGTAGACAGAATATTTCTCATACACTTATCAGAGCTAAGTGGTTAAATATGTCTAATAGACGTTTAGCTCATTCCTTATGTTTTTATTACAAAATCATAAACAACAAAATACCACCATATCTATATGATCGATTGACTTTTCGCACGGATGTTCATAATCTTAACATACGATCTCGTGGCCTGCTTACACCTCCCCTTCACAGGTACGAAATTTTTAAGCGTTCATTTTCCTACAACATATACAAATTATTCAATTCGTTGCCTATACAATATAAATCATTTTCATACACTAAATTTAAAAAGAACATCCTAACTTACTTATTTAGTATTCAATCAAACTCTGATTGAGCTATAGGTATTGCAATTTTTCTAAGTAAGTTTTTGTTGAGCGTCAGCATCGACATGGCTATATATATTTAGTTTTTTAGTTTTTAAGCCAGGTCCTCATGGTAGATCAGCTGTTCGTGTGTTTGTACGAACATGCTAAATGTGGACCTTTTAACCATCGCCAAATAATCAAGTATCTGTACGAATTTCTAATTTGTTCTCTAGGTGTGGTTAATAAATACAATTATTATTATTATTATTATTATTATTATTAAAAATTCCATCATCTTGTTGTTGAAACGTTCTCTAAGACTTGCCAAAGTATGATCAATTATCTCGTAAAATAATTGTTTATATTTCCTTTTGACGGTTGCAAACTGATGGGCGGTTGACTGCCCATTGTCGAATCTTCCTGGTAATTTACCTTTCCTGTATAACGGGAGTTCATTTAATTGTAACTTGTTAGCTCAATTAAAGGTATCATTCCACAACTCATCAAAATCAAGTATCTCTTTTAAATTGCAGGAGTGATTGTAGGTTACGGATTTTGTTTATAACGAAGTGGTAATTTAGTGACTTGCTTTGTAGTACCTTATTAACATTGTCTACTTCTTCAAAAATCAGTATTAACATCTTAAATAGAAACATTGGTTCAAATTCACATAACGCTTTAAGGAAACCATTGGCCTTTGCTCCGCTTTCTGTTTTATCTGCATTATGAACCTCTTCAAGAAACTGCATTGCGCTCTGGTAATTCTTTTCCAAGGTAATCAAAGAAATAATTCTTAGCCACCAGCGAGTGGGACAAAAGGGTCTTGGGTTTCTTGTATTTAATTCTGAATTTTCATCCGTAGTGGCCTGCTGAATATCTTGAAAACAATCTAATCTTTTGGGAAATTTTCTAACAAAATTAATTTACTTCTTCACACAGCCTAGAAAGTCTCTTACTCAAGAAATAGAGGTTAGGGCGTCCTGTACCACTAAATTTAACCTGTGCGCGGTACAATGTACAAACAATGCTCTAGATTTGTCTGCTAAAATTCTAGCTTGCAGACCATTAACATGCCCGCTTACATTAGCGGCATCATCGTAGCACTGACCTCTATATTGTCAAACGGTTAGAGAGAATCGTGATAATATATCTTTAATTAATACATATAATGAATTGGCATCTGTTCTTGCAGTTTCGTAAAAACCCATAAAATATTCCATTTACAATACGGAAACATACTGAAACTTGCTCCTTGACTGAACAATCAGACGTTTCATCTACCATAATTGCAAAATATTGAGATTCTTTAATTAAATTGATCAAAATTCTTTGTAAATTGTTATACATAAGACTTAGTGTTTCATTACCTGTATCATGTGATAGCCAATTAGCCATCTATAACCGGATCTGTTAAGCCAAGATTTAATCACAGAATTATCAGCTCTAAGCTGCAATAATTTTGTGAAATAACTCCATTCATCCGTGTGTCCTCTTATAGCTACATTTTGAATTGAAACATATGTTAATAATGACAAAATCGTTAAAAGAGCAACTAGTGCATCTTTCATATCCCTTAATTTTGATTGAGACAAACATGCACTAACATAACACCTTTCTGAACAGATGTAGTAACTAAAATTGAATTTCTGTGTAATTTACTGCATTCGTGTTTTTTCAACCTCTCTAATGTATTTTTCCAATTTTTAAAACTTTGATGGATAAACGATGAAGCAGAATTTACATCGAACGAAGAATCCGACAATAGCCGGGGTTCCATCTGCTTAACTGTTTCACAATACACCTTACAAAATATTTTTCCGTTTTCATATTTGATTCAACGATACTTTTCGCGTCATTTCAGTTGAAATGTTCTCACGCTTTTTTACTTCAAGAAGTGAATTTTGCTGACGTGATGACCTTGATGTTGATGACGTAGATGTAGATTTAGACTCGGACGGCCCAGGCTGCTGTTGAGAATCAGAATTGAATGGGAATAACTGTGGGTATGGCTCTGGCTGTGCTGTTTTTTTAGGGATCACAAATACAAATCTGTCCATTTTGGCGATTTCTGTTTTCTCTTCTAAAATTTAAACACGGTTTTATTTCACGCGGATCATGAACATGAATAATAGTAATAAGACTTGTTAGTTGTTATGATTTACGCAGCTAACAAAGCGCAGCGTCTGGCGTCAGACAATTCGCTGCTACACTGCTAGTAAAACACGTAAGCACTTGCACCTGCACTTGCAACGATCGCCGCCGTAAGTCGGTAATCCGAAAGGCCTCCCCTTCCTCGGAAATGGAATGCGCAACTTTTGAATTTAAACACAGGAACGTTATGTGGGGCTGGGCCCCACATCTATCATTTCATGTGGGGCCTGGGCCTGGCGGCCCTCATTAGGTCGGCACCTATGCACAGTTCCAAAATCCGCGGGCCAATCAGTAGAGTTTATGCGTCCAGGCTAAATTGTATGTTAGTGGACGAAAACTACAGATATATTTCCAGAGCGAACCGAAAGCATGGTCTGCTGCTTTCCCGAACGGTTCACGATTGGATTTGCACGTTTTTTTTTAGCCTTTTGTAGATCATACAGTAGGTACTTAGTTGGTGCAGAGTAAATAAAATGTTTAAAAAGAAAAAGAAGCTTGCTCTGTGTTGTGCTTTAATTTACCTAAATTTGGAACAAAGTAGTACACGAAAGCGACGTTCTAAATGGGTGAAAAAATTATTTGCTTAACATGGAGGGCAGGTCAACGCAGGCTGCTGCCAGTCGTCTCATGGGCTTTGTTTCTAGTAAGGTTGATGAGGGTGAGGAGGTGGCAGTGGTCTTTTTTGATCTGTCTCGTGCAATCGATTGTATTGACTTTTCATTTATGAGAAATAATCTCATATTTTGGGAATAAGGGGCCAACCGCGTGCTTGGATAATGTCATATTTAAAAGAAAGAAAAATATGTGTTAGAGTAAAAACAGATACTTCATCTTTATATGACATAAAGAGAGGGGTTCCTCAAGGGCCTGTGTTGGGACCACTACTGTGTGTGCCATTTGTTAATGAGCTGCCTCAATTTTTGGAGGCTGACTGCATTGCGACATATGTTGATGACACTGCTGCGGCGGTTGCAGGACAGACCCAAGAGGATGTTCAACAAAAGTGTATTGTTGTTATCAATGAATTTAGAGATTGATGTAAGTCTAACAATTTAATTCTAAACGGTTTATATTACTTTTTATAGTAGGAAAAAACCTGCATCGCGGATGTGAATATATAAGATACCTACTACAATTAATGCAAGTAGCTCTACTAAGTATTTGGGCCTCTTTTAGATGAGAGCTTACATTGGAAATGTCAAATTGACAATATTTGTAAAAGATAAACAAATCCTATTTTGCTATTCTCAATCGTAAAAGTAATCTTAGTACAGTACATGTAGTAAATGTATATTATTATCTTGTTTACAGTTATTTAACCTACAATGTTGGCTTATGGGGAAACTCGGCAGAAAGTAAAAGAGTGTTTGTGGCACAAAAGAAGATTTTAAGATTGATTTTTAATTTAAAAAATACAGAATCGTGTAAGAGCACTTTTATTAATAACAAACGTATGTCATTTCCTTGCATGTATATTTTTAAATGTCTGTTGTATATAAAGAAGAATGTTTATTTGTATAGTACTAACTCTGCTAGTCACAGTTACTTGATACGAAATCACAGTGAAATAGCTACTCGCAGATACAATTCAAAGAAATTTGAAAGCTCTCTCTCTCTCTCTCTTATGCAGGAATTACTTTATATAGAAAGTTGCCTCTTCGTATCAAAAACTTAAATTTTAAAAGGTTTCGATGCAGGGTCGGGTCATTGTTGATATCACTATCTGAGTGTTTCTAGTCTGTGAGAGAGTACCTGGTCAGTTGCTAGGACCAATAATATGTATCTGTGATGTTATTTGTCTATTGTCTGTTCGTATGCCTATTTGTTCTAGTATTATTTATTTTTTATTATGAGTATATTTATAAATTTATAGCAAAAGTATAAATAAAGACTATACTATACTGTACTCTACTATACTATAAAGAAGAACTAAGCCATCTTCCCTTAATGAAAGAACTAAGGGACAATGATCCAGAGGACTTTCGTAACTACACTGCTTAACAAACGAACTGGACCACCCACAAAAATTGTATTTGTTACATTAATTTGCAAAAATCCATCCGGATAACCAAGCAAAGGGTGGAAGTGCGATTGTCATCAAGGAATTCCTTAACCACTTTGAAGAATGTCACCTACAACGTGTTGACATTCAACTTACCGTAGCAGGGATCAAGTCCACCAAACAAAAGCTCACAGTAGGAGCGGTCTACTGTCCACCTAGGCATAATCTTAAACAACACTACTATAAAACTCTTCTTCAACATCCAGGAGAAAGATACATGATAGGTGGTGACTTAAATGCCAAACATGTTGACTGGGGGTCACGATTAACCACGACCAAGGGTACCGAGTTGAGAAAGGCTGTTCGGGAAGCAGGATGCAATTTCCATTCCACAGGTAAGCCCACGTACTGGCCAACTGACATCAATAAAATTCCAGACATGCTGGATTTATTCATATCACGCAAAGTTTCACCCAACTTCATGGAGCTCGATGAAAACTTTGACCTGAAATCTGATCACTCAGCAGTCATCATGACTCTGAGCGAGAAGATAATAAAAAAGAAAACTCGACGAGCACTAGTGAATAAAACTACAGACTGGGAAAGTTTTAAAATGGACCTACAGAAAAATATCAATCTACGTGTTAGCCTAAAAACAAGCGTAGAACTAAGAGCTGAAACTGAAAACTTAACCAAGCTCATACAGGCAGCAGCATATAACAACACAAGGGAAATTACGCACAAAGCCAAAGGTGTAAATTACCCAATAGAAATCAGAGAAATAGTCAAGGAAAAAAGAAGTGCTAGAAGAAAATGGCAACAATCACGAGATCCTTCAGACAAAACCATTCTTAATAATAAAACACAACAACTTAAAAAAGAGATACAAAAGCTAAAAAAAGACACCATCAATTCGTACCTGGGAAAACTAACGGCGAATGAAGAAAATGACTATTCCATTTGGAGAGCTACCAAGAAAATCAAAAGACCTATATCGTCAATACCACCAATTAAAAAAGAAAATGGCCCGTGGGCCAAAAACAACAAACAAAAAGCGGACTTGTTCGCCGAGCATTTGGCAGACATCTTCACACCTAACGAAACACAAGCTAATAATGCTCTGACCACTTTTGTTAATCTAAGAACAGAAATTATCACCCCTGTCACTCCAAATGAGGTAGCTAAGGAAATAAAAATAAACCTAAATTCAAAGAAAGCGCCAGGGTACGACTTGATAACTCGAGAAATCTTGAAGCAGCTGCCTAGAAAAGGCATAGTCATGCTCACTTACCTATTCAACGCAGCCCCAAGGCTCCAATATGTTCCTGCCAGCTGGAAGGTTGCAGAAGTGATTATGCTACCTAAACCAGGTAAGCCGCCTAACGATGTTAAGTTCTACGGGCATATCTCCCTGTTGCCAATTGTGTCGAAATTATTCGAAAAACTGCTTCTCAAAAGAATCAAACCACTCATAGAAAATGATAACTTGATACCAAACTATCAATTTGGCTTCAGACCAAAACATTCAACAATAGATCAGGTGCACCGTATTACGGATGTAATAGAATGCGCACTGGAAGAAAAGCGAATCTGTTCTGCAGTATTCTTAGATGTGGCCCAGGCCTTCGACAAGGTCTGGCACGAAGGTTTGACACATAAACTTAACAAAATACTCCCAAAGCAATATGTAAAAATACTAACATCCTACATCTCAGACAGACTTTTCAGAATCAAACAAGAAGATGAATACTCGGAACTAAAAGAGATAAAGGCGGGAGTGCCTCAGGGCAGCGTGCTGGGGCCTATCCTGTATCTACTATATACTTGCGATATGCGAAATTTGGAAGGAACCACAGTTGCTACGTTTGCAGATGACACCGCACTTCTGGCAGTGGACACAGACCAAGACTTGGCCATTGAAAGACTACAAGCAGCCAGCAATACAATACTTGACTGGACTAAACAATGGAGGATTAAGCTGAATGAGCTCAAATCTACTCACATTAACTTTACAAATAGAAGATTAAACTCTCCATCATCTTTAGATATAAATGGTACCATCGTGCCCTACGCGAACAATGCTAAGTACCTAGGCATGACACTAGAAGCCAAACTTAGGTGGAAGGAACATGTGAAGAAGAAAGTAAGCGAACTAAGAATAAAATACGGACAACTCTATTGGCTAATTGGGAGAAAATCCGAGCTGTCAATACATAATAAGATTTTAATCTACAATCAGATTCTAAAACCAGTATGGCTATACGGTATACAACTATGGGGTTGCACCAAAGACAGCAATATAAAAAGCATACAGACTTTCCAGAACAAGGTACTACGCAACATAGTAGATGCACCTTGGTATATACGCAACGCTGATTTACGCTGAGATCTAAACATCTCTATGGTCAAGGAAGAGATCAAAAGGTATGCTGGCAAACACGAGACCAGACTACTATATATAGATTAGCGCTACAGGCCCTGTAGGCCTAAGGCTTGTTGTACTATTTTCTTCCATCCTTTCCTCTCGGTTGTCTTTTGTTCCCATTCTGCGATTCCTAGTTTCAGCAAGTCTTTCTCTACACTGTTCAGCCAGTTATTTTTCGGTCTGCCTCTCTTCTTTTTTGTATCTATTTTGCTTTTCAACATCTTCTTTGTCACCCGGCAGTCTAGAAGTCTCTGAACATGTCCAAGCCATCGTATTCGGTGAGACCTGACCGTTGCCGTAATGCTTGGGTGACCATTGTTACGTGTCAAAAGCATTTGATATTAATACTAGTGTTGAATGAGGAATCTAGTGAGAGTGACGCGATAAAATTAATATCAGATTGGCTTTGTTCGTTGCTAGGGAAGATATAATAACAACGTTTGTTTGTTTGAGAGAAAATTTGTATATCAGCTTTTAAAAAAGGCAAGAGTTTTCGTGGGGTGTAAATGACAATCTCGCCATTTAATATGGTTTGGTGATAGTAAAGAATTGGGTTACTGGCCAGCCGTTCCTGTAAGGGAGATCATTAAGCGGATGTCATTTTTCCAATGAATATTTATATTCAAGCTGTGAAGCGATTTGGGAAACACGAATTCAACGATTGCGAAGTTTATTGCCTGTGAACAGGGTATATAGTTTAATGTGGATTTTGCCTTTTGTTACCTGGAAATTCGATTTATAGCAACAACTATTAAGCGGAAAATCTTGGAAAGATAATCTACGGAGTATCAACCGCAGTCTTGGGGGTTGATGTGTAGCGAATGACAGCCGAGGTTGGGACCTGTCAAGCTGACATGTGATAGAAGTAACGGGACGTATTAAAGGTCTGCGAGTATATCGGCACAAAGATAAGTGTTTTAGATAGAATCTGATGATATTTTTGCATATAAAAACTGTGTAACCATTAAATTTACGAGCGGTATTAAGTTAAACTAATTGGGGTACCCTGCGTTAGGTTGTAATATTAAATATGCTAATTGTCTGATCGATGGTAATCATGTTCTAGTAGTAATAAAACTAGCTACAAGTATTGCTTTCTTTCGTTTTAATAGGGAGTTCAATAATCGTATTGTTATTAGTTGATAGAAAGTGAAGTTACAAGTTTCTTGGCTAATATCAGTATATTTGAGTTTAACTTGTTGGCGCCAATTATCAACATCATAAACTAGAATCCGCGACGTCTTCACTGATGCTAGAGACGGGCCTCAAATATACTCTTATAGTGATCGATTGTTAAATAAGAGATATAGCGATGACCTAAAGGTAGGTAGAAAATATAAATAAATATAGCTAACAAGTTTGGCACCCAACGGGGGCTTTAACAAGATTTTTGATGAGCTAACGAGGGGCTATAGTCTGGAACATATACCTTTAGGTCGTACTATAATAGAAAGGAGCAATACTGACAATAGTTATACATAACTTTCTGTACTCGTTTATGTAAGTGGAAAAATATCGTCAGAACGTGACAAACCAAAGAATTACTTTGAGAATAATACATAAAACGGTATACTTGTGGTAAAAAGGGTTTTACTTTGAGGAATCAGAATGGATGTTGATAGGTTATTAGTAGACGAAATAGATTATGAATTACAAATACGGGGAGTTGTTTGTAAGGGAAATATGCCGGAAAAGCGTAAATTGCTTAGAGCGCGTATTAGGTTAGAGAAGACGGGAAATGCTTCGTTCCCGGAAGTAGAATTGAATAACATAGAAGAATTGGATATATGCAGTAGGAAGCTTGACATTCTTGTGGAAGAGATACTAGCTTCTGAGTCATTTGTTAGGGGTGGTAATGATTATAAACGTATTCAGACCCGCTTGGTACATATTTCAAATCGACTAGAACGGTTAGTTTTTGAGGGGTCTTCAGCAGATGACAAAAATGAGCTATATAATAGGTGTTTAGGGGCTATGGACGATCTCGAGTCCAGATTAACATCTGAAAATGAACCTGTAGTTCCTTCTAGTTCACAAACAGTTAACTTGATGGACCTTGACGATGAGCCATTACAAGCCAATCAATCACCAAACCATTGTAATTATTCAAATGTAATTGATAGTCAACATTTTCAAACGTTACCGACACCTATTGGTTTTAACAGCACTAAAGTCATTGATGCTACTCCACGTTATAACAATTACCTTCCGATGAATAAATGGAACCTTCGTTTTGATGGTCAATCGGGATTGTCTAGTTTCCTAGAGCGTATTGAAGAATTGCGAATGGCGCGTGGGGTTACTAAGGAACAACTTTTTACTTCGGCTGTTGAATTTTTCACCGATTATGCTTTGATTTGGTATCGATCGGTTAAAAATACTTTGTATAATTGGGACCAGTTAGTTAATGCGTTACGTTCAGCTTTTCTTCCATGTGATTATGAAGCTTGTTTATGGGATGAAATACGCAATCGTACTCAGGGGGCCGATGAACCCGTGACCGTATTTGTGTCGATAATGGAAAACTTATTCCATCGGTTACCATCGATGCCTTCTGAAACAAAGCGCCTTAATCTAATACGTAGGAATTTATTACCACATTTCCAAACCCAACTGGCTTTAGAGAACATAGTTTCCTTTTCACAATTACTTCGAGTGTGTAAAGCTGTTGAAGATGCACATGTGCGTGCACAACGGTTCCGTGGACCTCCCACTCAGGGAAATCGAATGTTAGAACCCGATCTAGCCTATCAAAAGTCGAAATGTAATGCTAGGATTCATACAGTGAATGTATCCTCAAATGAGGGTTACGTTCAAACTCGTAGTAATAACCCACCGAAGGTAATCAATTCAACCAAGCCTTCTGATTTGAGATGTTGGAAATGTGATAAACCGAATCATTTTGCGCGTAACTGTTCAGCAAATAGTAAACAATATTGCTATGGTTGTGGACGACCTGATTTTATTGTCCGTACATGCCCTTCATGTTCGGGAAATGGGGGTCGACGCCGCTAGACGACCGAATAGCGCGGTGTCGAATAAATTCTTCGGTCAATGTTGTAAATAATTCGGATTTTAGTTCTAAAGCTGTTTTAGATTATATTTTAAGTCACGCAGGTCCTGATGAGAGGCCGTATCTTAAAGTTTCAATTTTTGGTAATGAGATTCTTGGATTGTTAGATTCGGGTGCTTCGCATACTGTTGTTGGTAGAAAGGGATGGGAGCTGTTGAAAGGTCATTGTAGGCTTACACCAAGTAAAGATAGGACATGTAATGTTGCTGACGGTGCAGAATGTCAAATATTAGGTATAGTTACAGTACCACTTATGCTTCGCGATAGAGTTTGTACTTGTGAGTTATTAGTTGTGCCTTCCGTACCCCATACCTTGATTTTGGGATGCGATTTTTTGCGTAGAATGGGTATTGTAACCGATCTTAGAATTAACGAATGGACCTTCTCGAAAGATCACTTGATCCCTGAAGTTAATGCAATACAGGCTGTAGAACATTTATCTGAAGTTCAGCGAGAACAATTAGATTGTTTTGTCAAAGAAGTTTTTAGTAAAATGGGAAATAAGTTAGGATGCACTCATCTTGTTGAACATGAGATTAAAACCACATCGTCGCCTATTAAGCAGCGATATTATCATATTTCTCCTGCTCTGCAGAAACAGGTAGATCTTGAGTTAAAAAAAATGTTGGATGAGGGAGTAGTAGAACCTTCGACTTCTGCTTGGTCATCTCCGATAGTAATGATTAAGAAGAAAGATGGTAGTTATCGGTTCTGTGTTGATTATCGCCAACTTAATAAAGTTAGTCAACCTGATGCTTATCCTATTCCGTATGTGTCAAGCACCTTAGATAAACTTCGTGATGCACATTATCTTACGACTCTTGATATTAAATCCGCATATTGGCAGATACCTGTGGCTGTTTCTTCACGTTCTTTAACAGCGTTTACTGTACCTAATAGGGGGTTATTTCAATTTCGCCGCCTACCGTTTGGTTTGCATACGGCGGCGGCAACGTGGCAACGCCTAATTGATAGGGTTATTGGTGCTGATTTGGAACCATATGTCTTTACGTATCTTGACGATATTGTAATCTGTACGCCAACTTTCAAAAAACATCTTTCTACTCTTCGTGAGGTTGTGTCTCGGTTATTAGCTGCTGGTCTTACTTTAAGCCAAAATAAATGTCATTTTTGTAAGCCAGAACTTAAGTATCTCGGTTATGTAGTGAATTCACGCGGTTTATTAGTAGACCCAGAAAAAGTAGATGCAATTAATCGTATTCCTACTCCTGTGTCAGTGAAGGAAGTACGTCGTGTAATTGGTATGGCGTCATGGTACCGTCGCTTTGTTCCAAATTTTTCTTCACTTATCGGACCTCTTACATCTTTGCTCCGCATGAATGCGAAATTTTTCTGGGATAGTAATTGTGAACGAGCCTTCAGTGATATTAAAGAACATTTGATATCTGCTCCGATATTAGCTTGCCCTGATTTTTCTGTACCCTTTGTTATTCAAACGGATGCTTCTGGTTATGGTATTGGTGCCGTACTTACTCAACATCAAGCTGATGGAGAGAAAGTTATATGTTACATTAGTCGGTCGCTTACTAGAAACGAACGAAATTTTAGCACAACAGAGCGTGAATGCCTCGCTGTTCTTTTTGCTATTGAAAAACTTAGACCATATATTGAGGGAACTAAGTTCACGGTAGTAACTGATCATTATAGCTTAAAATGGCTTAATAGTATTAAAGACCCTGTTGGTCGTATCGCTCGATGGGCAGTTCGCCTTCATCAATATGATTTTGACATTACTCATCGAAAAGGTAAAGAACATGTTGTGCCTGACACTTTGTCTTGTGCTGTTCCTGTTATTGATGCTATTAACGTTCAGTTTGGTCCTGCTGGTAATCCATGGTATCATCGTATGTGCCGATTTGTTATTAACAATCCTCGAAAATTTCCCCATTGGAGAGTTAGTGACGGTCAATTGTATAAATATGTTCGAACCGATTATCCAGACTTGGCAGATGATGAAGATCATTGGAAACTGGTTGTTCCAAAGACTCAACGCCAAGAAGTTATCAAACAAAATCACGATATTCCGACCGCTGGTCATACGGGTGTTAATAAAACTTTTCATCGTATTGCACAAAGATACTACTGGCCTAAACTACGTTATGATGTGGCTGCTTATGTTCGCCGTTGCGAAACGTGTCAACGAATTAAACCAGAACAGAAAGCCCCTGCAGGGTATATGGGTGGACATTCATTAATTTCGAAGCTTTGGGAACTAATCTGTTGTGATATTGTAGGTCCTTTACCTCGTTCAGTACGAGGGTACGCGTATATATTCGTAGTGGCTGATTGTTTTAGTAAGTTTCCGTTAGTGTTTCCGCTCCGTACAGCATCAGCTAAGGTTATCTCACGTATTGTTGAGGAAGACGTATTTTTGATGTTTGGGGTTCCCAAGCGAATCATATGTGATAATGGCGTTTAGTTTCGCAGTCATGAGTTTCAAACTTTAAATCAGAAGTATGGCTGTAAGATTTCGTTCACTGCCAATTATCATCCTCAAGCTAATCCTACGGAACGTATAAACAGAGTGCTGAAAACTATGTTGACAGCTTACCTATCAGACCGTCATCGAGACTGGGATAAATATTTGTCTCACGTAGTTTGTGCTATACGTACCTCAGTTCATGAAGTTACGGGAAAAACTCCATATTTCATTAATTTTGGCAGAGAAATCATATTAAATCACGAACCGGTAGTTGGTGATGGAAATACGGAAATTCAATTTAATCGGGATAGAGATTTAGATAATCGTTCTACAGTACTCAAGCAACTGTATGCTGATGTTAAACGTCGTTTGGATAAGGCTTATCAAAAGTCAAAAACTCGCTATGACTTTCGTCGACGACCTTTCGAGTTCGTTCTGGATCAAGCAGTGTTGCGTAGACATTATGTGTTATCGGATGCTGCTCGTCAGTTTACTTCCAAGCTTGCTGCAAAATTTATAGGACCGTTTATTATTAATCGAAAGTTTTCACGATGGGTTTATGAACTCAAAGATCCTGACGGAAAAACATTAAAGGGGACTTGGCATGCCAAGGATTTGAAACCTTATGATAACTCTGAGATGAATTAATGATGTGTGATGTGCATAGGGTGGTTGGAAGGGCACAGTCGGGAAGGACACTATTTGGGAAACTTTAATATCTTGTTCTTTTCCCTCTTTTGGGTATAACGTATAGGGAGTTCCCTGTTGGGAAATGTTAATGGATGGTTTTCTTTTTGATTGTATTGGAAGAGCGTTACGTTATCCTGCTTTTCCTAAGGGGACATAAGGGTAACGAGATTAATCGTTAAAGAAGTACAACTTCTTCGTTTCTTTTAGGTATCCCTTGGGGTTTGGGGATATAGGGTATTTCCCTACAAAACAAAATTTTTAAGATGACCAGTCGTTCATTCTTCGCCTTCTTTTCTTCTTAAAGCTTTGTCTATATTTCTCTCTTGTAATGTAGTGAATGTCGATTTTGTTTTGAATGAACTGTTTACTTAGATGAATGACAATTTGTTTTCTTTTATTTCTCTTTGATCTGGTGCGGATGAAATCTCTGGTGATGAGTGATTGTTGTATGTGAGATGAAGATTGGTGGGAATTTTCTTCAGGCCGTTCGGGGCGCTGAAGGATCCCTCCGTCGGAGCGTATGAGAGTTGTGTGGATGTTGGCTTCTGCCTCTCACTTTTCTGGTTTCCTTAACCCTCTGTCACTGGGGTCATCACCGTCTCTACAGTGTAGTTGCTTGTTTGTGGTGTGGGTATTGGGTTTTTTTTTTAGATTAATTGTTAGAGACGTCTTATGCCAAACGGTTTACTGACTCTCTAGCGTATATGTATGTATCCTTTTAGGATAAAGTTTTTATTTAGTTAAAAATTTCGTTGAAATTTTTCCTTTCTAGTAAGGGGGGAGTTTGTTACGTGTCAAAAGCATTTGATATTAATACTAGTGTTGAATGAGGAATCTAGTGAGAGTGACGCGATAAAATTAATATCAGATTGGCTTTGTTCGTTGCTAGGGAAGTTATAATAACAACGTTTGTTTGTTTGAGAGAAAATTTGTATATCAGCTTTTAAAAAAGGCAAGAGTTTTCGTGGGGTGTAAATGACAATCTCGCCATTTAATATGGTTTGGTGATAGTAAAGAATTGGGTTACTGGCCAGCCGTTCCTGTAAGGGAGATCATTAAGCGGATGTCATTTTTCCAATGAATATTTATATTCAAGCTGTGAAGCGATTTGGGAAACACGAATTCAACGATTGCGAAGTTTATTGCCTGTGAACAGGGTATGTAGTTTAATGTGGATTTTGCTTTTGTTACCTGGAAATTCGATTTATAGCAACTATTAAGCGGAAAATCTTGGAAAGATAATCTACGGAGTATCAACCGCAGTCTTGGGGGTTGATGTGTAGCGAATGACAGCCGAGGTTGGGACCTGTCAAGCTGACATGTGATAAAAGTAACGGGACGTATTAAATGTCTGCGAGTATATCGGCACAAAGATAAGTGTTTTAGATAGAATCTGATGATATTTTTGCATATAAAAACTGTGTAACCATTAAATTTACGAGCGGTATTAAGTTAAACTAATTGGGGTACCCTGCGTTAGGTTGTAATATTAAATATGCTAATTGTCTGATCGATGGTAATCATGTTCTAGTAGTAATAAAACTAGCTACAAGTATTGCTTTCTTTCGTTTTAATAGGGAGTTCAATAATCGTATTGTTATTAGTTGATAGAAAGTGAAGTTACAAGTTTCTTGGCTAATATCAGTATATTTGAGTTTAACTTGTTGGCGCCAATTATCAACATCATAAACTAGAATCCGCGACGTCTTCACTGATGCTAGAGACGGGCCTCAAATATACTCTTATAGTGATCGATTGTTAAATAAGAGATATAGCGATGACCTAAAGGTAGGTAAAGGAAAATATAAATAAATATAGCTAACACCATATAGCTCTATAATCGAAAGAGGGTGAGCGGCATAACATCCCCGTAACGGGTAAACTTGAATGAAGCACTCGACACAGGCAGATGACGATAACGAAACGTGTGCTTTCATTCCACTAATAGTTTAACACAATGAGCAAGGGCTTCAATTAATAATCCGCTATATGCGTAATTAGAGTTGCCTAACTCTACGAAACAGAAGCACCCCGATCAAACCTTTACTTGTACGTCACTTAAACACCGATTCTCGACAATCACAACAACGTGGCTTTACGACTAGTAATTTCGACTTTACGCTAGCTCGGCTAAGCGAAGCCGACTCGCGGACAAAGCGCCACCCCCTAACGTCTTGAGGGCTGCACGCTAAGTGACGCTATTGCCAACAGTGTTGCCAGTATTCCACGTTTCCGAATCGCCTTTTCCATATGTCTAAGTAGCCCAAAAATAGCCAACTAAATTAACTACATATTTTTTTTAGAAATTCATAATTTCGTGAAATAATTCAATAACGAGAACGGTAAATTAATATAATAGTTATGGACTTGATGGAAAAGCATTTATAATCACCCGGTAGAATATGCAACAAGTTTTCTGAATGATTAAAATGTTTACAACAAATATTTCATTACTAAAATTAACTCTTAAGTCTAAGTATTGGGTGTAGCAATTCTCTCTTCAATCAGTTTCGCAATTTGCATTTTACCACATTTATCACAGAAAGTACGCGTTCGACCACAGCATTACTTAATGGTATTGTCAAAATCATTAACGCAAATTTTGAAATTTCTTTAAATATGAATTTTCCACCAGCATTTGTAAAATGAATTGAACGGCACACAGTACAAAAGGCATGGTCATCTACATCCTGTTTTACCCAACCTAAAGAAATAACAATATCGAGCTTATATTCAGAAGTTTGTTTTGGGTAGTATCATGTCATACTTTTAAATTCAGGTAGTTTTTCCCACTCATCTCGGTATTTTTTTAAGAATTACGAAATATGGAATTGAGATCAAGTGTGCTCAATAATTAGCCCAATTACCGCCACTATTTTTTTGAAAATAGCCCAAATTTCCCTTTGTCGCAAATTGATAAATTTTTTAACAAGAGTAACTATTCGAGTAGCCCAAATGGCGAAAAATTGCCCATGCTGGCAACACTGATTGCCAAAGATACGAGTGCGGAATAACCAAGCGCAGACGCGGCTTATCTTCTTTCTTTGTTGCACTCATTGCAAAACGCTTCATAAAATTCCAGAACGACAAGAGCTGACTAAACACTTCTGCTTAAAGCTACGGAAAAGTTTTAGAATGACGAAATATGACTCAACACTTTTCACGAAACTCAAAGAAACCTTGAGTGTGTCAGAACAACAATAAATACGAGGAAATCGATAAGCTGAAACCGCATTGCTTGCAGAACGGAACAAAGAGTACATTTATAAAAGAAATTCGGCGAATATAACTGAACTGTAGTGTTCATATTCAATTACGGATTTCACTTACGTGATTCGGGACGAATGCTAAAATTTGAGGAAAGAGCTAGGCTTAACAAATTGTTCTAACAAATGATCAATCAATAGCTGGTTAAATTTATCTCTTATGTTTGATTTATTAATAAATACTGAAATGTGTTTGTTGTTGTCAAAAGTTGTGATTTTGTTTTTCTGGGCATGTTGGCTGAGATGAATTCAATCTGGTTTTTAAAGTGTTGAAGTGGTTTTTCGGAAATATCTATGACAGGCGAAGAGATAGCTTGTGTGCGTACTGTGTCTGGTAGGGAATTATTGTCAATATTTTGTTCAAGTGTTTTTGAGGGTTGAGAAATGTCGGGAGGCAATGTGAACGTTGGAACTGCCATGAAGCCTTCTAGGTTAGGGAAATCTGCTCGTTCGGGTAAAATACTTATGTTGTCGTATGTTGGTTCAGGCGTGTCAAGTCTCGGTTCATTATAGTGATGGGCATAACCGGACAATTTTCATAACCGAATTATTTGCATTCGAATCATATTAATAACCGATTGATAATTTGAATCATGATTCGAATCAATTTTGGCTCTCGATTTGTTTCGATCAAGTCAGCCGGTTTGCCGGTTGAAGGTTCACCGCCATCTGCATCGGCATCGTAACTTGCAGATAGCCGAGGAACTCAGTTAATCGTTAATTATAATAATTGTATAAATGATTTTTATTTGATTTCTAAGGAGTTTAAACCATTGAGAATAGCTATATCAATACTAATCATAAAGAAATTATAAATATGCGAATACAAAGTATCTATTGAATCTATTTTTAGTTCCTAAAATTCTCTAGTAGTCAGTCTTCCGCGGTTCTAAGGACACACACTTAAAATTTTCAACATCGCTATCCACTTCTTGTCCCGATTGCTCCGTTATTAAAAATTAAATAAAAATCTTTTACGATATTGGAAAATCTTATTTCGCTTTCTGTTTATCCCTTATTAGGCATAATCAACCGCGTTTCGAAGCAAAAATTTAGGCCGTTATAAACAGCTCGGCAAATCTCAGACTCAGCAGAACGTTATCTGTAATAGGAACGGCCCCATTAATTTAACTAGTCGACTGGGAGTATCAAATGTCTTAATAACATCAACAATCAGCGGCGAGCGTCAGTCGGGTCAATCAAGTACATACGTAGAAAAGGTTATGTGAGTTATGATTATTTACAGAATTTCGATCACTCACAGGTCGCTGAGACGCGGCACGAAGTACGTATCAGGTTGAGGTTATTTTTGATTCGATTACTTGGAACGAAAACCGAGTTACACAGGTTATTTCAATAACCGGATAACCGGTTATTTTTGATTCGAATAAGCCCATCACTAGTTCATTATTTGAGTCGGTCAAGGACATTGGGTATATTTGACTTCTGAAAAGGGCGTCTGCGACTTTGTTAGATTTACCTGGTAGGTACTGAATATCGAAATTAAATTCATCTAATTTCAGTGCCCCCCCCCCCCAGTGAATTTTGAGTTAGGTTCCTTTAGGTTCTTGAGCCATATGAGAGGTCTGTGATCGGTGTATAATACAAATTTGGTGCCAAATAAATAAGGTCGAACATTTTTCGTAGCCCAAACGATAGCTAATAACTCACGTTCAATTGTGCAGAATTTTTGTTCTGTCTCGTTCAATGTTCTTGAAGCGAAACATATCGGTTTAGAATCATGAGAGAGAACGGCTCCAAGGGCAACTTTAGAGGCGTCCGTTGTTAATTTGAAAGGTTTATCGAAATCGGGATAGGCTAGAATTGGTTCGTTGATTAATAACGTTTTCAGATGGTTGAAGGAATCAATCAATCTTTTACAAATTTTCTATTGTAACCGAAAAGTCCAAGAAATGATTTAATTTCTGTACGAGTTTTGAGGAGAGGAAATTTCGTGATAGCATGAATTTTGTCGGGATATGGTTTAATTCCGACGGGAGTAATAACATGTCCTAAGTAATTTATCGATTTATGCAAACATTCTGACTTGTCAAGTTGAATTTTTAAATTTGTGTTACGGCATCTTTGAAATACGTTTCTTAATCTGTTTAAATGTTCTTGTAAGGAAGTCGAAAATATTATGACTTCATCTAGGTTTACAATTCATTGTTGGGGTGTTAGGCCTAATAGGGTAGTATTCATTAATGGTTCTTTGGAAGTCTGATGTGCGTTTTTAGGCCAAAAGGCATTCTGGTGAATTGGTAATGGTCTTTTTCGGTTGAAAAGGCCGTTTTCTCACTGTCTTATGGTTTGATTTTAATTTGGTGGGAACCGCTTGAGAGGTGTAGGGTCGCGAAATATTGTGCTCGTCGAGTACAATTTCTATGTATGGGAGAGGGTGTTTATCTTCAATTGTCTCAGCATTTAATTTCCTATAGTCAATTACTAAACGAAATTTTTGTTTACCAGAGGCATCTTTTTTTTGGGTACCCCCCAAATAGGGAAATTGTAAGGTGATTCTGACGGTTCTATGATGTCCTCTTTTAACATTCTGTTTATTTGAGTTTTAACTTCGTCTCTATAACAATGTGGATATCTATAAGCTTTAGTGAAAATGGGGTTGTTAGTTTTTGTTCGAATTTGATGTTGAGTTAAATTAGTACAAGTCAAAGGTAATCCCGGAGTATAGAAAATGTCTTTGTATTCAAAACAGAGGTTTTTTAGAAGTGTTTGCTTTTCTTCATTTAAATGGTCTAAACCTAAATTTGTTTTTAAATTTTGTTCCAAAATTTGTTTTTTTGAGGTTGACGTATTTTCGTTATTAAAGTAAAAATTGTGGCTATTAATTGATATCGTTTTAGTGCTTTGAGTATGAATTTCTTCTAAATATAAAGGGGTGTCTATATAGATGGTTTGTCTTTTTGGAATACATTTAATATCGTTGTTGTAAACCAATTATTGTGCAGATGCACTATAGCGGAGGCTATGGTTAAACCGTCAGAAATTTTTATTTTGCAACATAATTTATTTCCATTTTGTCCAACGGCTGGTAATCTAATAGTCGTTTCAGTACGGGGTGAAATTGTTTTTTGGTACAGCCAATTTTCAGGATTTCTTAATTTTAAAAAGTTGCATTCATTTCGTTCTTGTTTTGTTATGGATGGGTTATAAAAGAATAGTACAGTCGTATTTTTGGTTTGTAAATGCATCCATTTGTAGTCAATGTTAGCTGGAAGAGTGACTAATAAATCTGATACTATGAAGCCTACATATTCGTCGTGGAAGTTATAAAGATAAACTTGATGGTTACCAGATTTTTGAAAAAGTGTAGGTAAAGAAATGTCAGCAACTAGGTTATGTTTAGAGGTGCCATGAGAGGTTGTAATTCGAAGTTGTGTTGATAAACCGAGTCTGGAAAATTTTTAAAAATTAATTCGAGAGATATTTTTGTTTTCGATGATCCGGTATCAATTAGAAGTTTTTCGTTGGTTTGTGGAATTATTATAAATGGTAAATCTGATTTAGGATTTATAGAAAAGTGTTCTACCGAGGCCATTAATGAAAATTTACAAGTTTATCAGGGTCTTCATTATCTGAATCCGCGTCGGGCAGACTGAAAAAGTCCGTAGTTGGGTCTAACATTGCGTAATATGAATCAAAACTAGCTGAAACCCGCGGCATATGCCGGATTTAAAATATACGACGAATCTAATAACTTTTGTTGCACTAAAGAAAGTTTTAAAAGCACTACATATTGGATACACCGATACTGCTGAATTGAATAGTGTCTTCTTTTTTCTGTTCAGTATTAAATGCTAATTATTGTTACAATGCTATAACTCCAGTTAGTGGAAATGTCACTGGGACAGTTTCTAAAAACTAAATTCCTGGAATTTGCTGATCTCTAAAAGCACTATATTTAGACAAACCTACAATTTTCTGAAAATAGGGACAATTAAGTACTTATCTGCTTTTGGAATATCCCAAATATAAAGGAAATATTATGTTTTATTGTTATGATGGATAATTTGTATACGTATTTAAGTGTCTAATTCCTATTCCAAAAACTCAGGTAATCAACCCCACTTGTAAAACAACCTGATATCAGCAACATTATTGCTTAAAGTTCTTGGTGTTCAGTCGCTTTTATAATTTTGTCTTGGTATATTGTTTATTTGGCTTGGTGTCTTGTTCTTATAAGTGGTGTGTGAAACAACATGGTACGTAAAATGTCCATCATATTACCTACTTTTTCAAAAAAAAAATACGTAATTGGCTTAACTAATGTTATTACACATTTATATTTGTCAATAAATTTCCTGAACATATTCTAAGTACCTACGAGATTTAAAAAAGAGCTAGTATTATTGCAATTTTTTTTTCAATTGATAACTGTAAATCAGTTGGTTTCTGGCCTGCCCATGAAAGTTGGTGTTTTATAAACAGTCATTTAAAATTTGTATTCCGCTAGTGATTTAAAATTTTTATTGCGCTAGCGCTTTAAAAATGTCAAATAAATGTCAACCAAAATAAATCAATAATTTATCAAAAAATTAACATAAGTACATTACCACTAAATTAACAAAACAACGTCCACGTCGTCAATTTTCATTTTGACCAGTTCTCCAATGCGACAACCGCCAGCAATACCCATAAGTATAGTCTGCAATGTAATTTTACAATTAAAAGGAAACAAATGGATCAATAATGCTAACCTTTGCAAGTAAATACTTCTCGTCCGGTGAAGTACGAATGCACCTCAAAACTTTGTCGCGGCTAAGAACTTTCGACTTATTGGGCTTAAAGTCCTCTTGCGTTTTGCTTGGAAAAGTTACTGGCTCCACACAAATAAAAATTAAATTAAAACGATTTTCTTACCATATATGAATGTGGCCAGTAAGTGTATATATACAGTGTGTCCTAGATCGAGTGGGATTGCATAGGTAACTTTTTTATCATTGAAGATGGAGATTTGGTTAAATTGGCAATGTCGAACCAGTTAAGTTTAAAAAAAAAAAACTAAAAACTGTCATTTTCTTTTGTGTCAAATATCTTTGTAAGTATAAGAGATACGAAAAAAAGTTTTATATAAAAGTCGTTGTTTTCGATGAGACCAATTTAAAATTGGTGTCGAACAAAAATTCAAGATGGCTGCTTTTGAGGTACTCGTATCAACTTCCTTAAGTTATATGGGAGCCATATTTGATTGTTAGGTTACTGAATAGAATTTTTTATTCTCTTTTCAACGATGTAAGATAAAGTATGATTGAATAAAAAATACCAGTAAAATTAATTGTTTTTACATTTTAATCAAGTAGGCTTACATGGATCAAAACAAAAACAAACAACATTTATTTAAAAACAAAACATAATCCTGATAATCACATGAAATGATCAAAATGCTGGCGATTGTTAGCGAAACATAGTTGACACCATTTGACGACACGACGGGTTACTTTACACAAACTTTCTTATTGTTTTTCATCATAGCTGGTTACCTACTTGATTATACATTTAAAAAGTAATATCACGATGGTTTTTGTGGTTCAAGTACTTAGTACTGAATTAACATGTTACTAAGTATTATAGGAATTACATACAAAGGTTTTCTAAAATAAATTTCACCTAATTTTGTTTTGATCCATGTAAGCCTACTTGATTAATATGTAAAAGCAATTAATTTTACTGGTATTTTTTATTCAATCATACGTTATCTTACATCGTTGAAAAGAGAATAAAAATTCTATTCAGTAACCTAAAAATCAAATAAAAAGTTTTATATAAATGTCGCTGTTTTCGATGAGACCAATTTAAAATTGGTGTCGAACAAAAATTCAAGATGGCTGCTTTTGAGGTACTCGTATCAACTTCCTTAAGTTATATGGGAGCCATATTTGATTGTTAGGTTACTGAATAGAATTTTTTATTCTCTTTTCAACGATGTAAGATAAAGTATGATTGAATAAAAAATACCAGTAAAATTAATTGTTTTTACATTTTAATCAAGTAGGCTTACATGGATCCAAACAAAAACAAACAACATTTATTTAAAACAAAACATAATCCTGATAATCACATGAAATGATCAAAATGCTGGCGATTGTTAGCGAAACATAGTTGACACCATTTGACGACACGACGGGTTACTTTACGCAAACTTTCTTATTGTTTTTCATCATAGCTGGTTACCTACTTGATTATACATTTAAAAAGTAATATCACGATGGTTTTTGTGGTTCAAGTACTTAGTACTGAATTAACATGCTACTAAGTATTATAGGAATTAGATACAAAGGTTTTCTAAAATAAATTTCACCTAATTTTGTTTTGATCCATGTAAGCCTACTTGATTGAAATGTAAAAACAATTAATTTTACTGGTATTTTTTATTCAATCATACGTTATCTTACATCGTTGAAAAGAGAATAAAAATTCTGTTCAGTAACCTAAAAATCAAATATTACTTTTTTTCGTATCTCTTATACTTACAAAGATATTTGACATACAAGAAAATGACAGTTTTTAGTTTTTTTCTAATAACTTTTGACTGGTTCGACATTCTGAACTTTTTCAAACAGATATTAAATCAGCATATGAAACTGCAAAACATTGGCCATTTAACCAAATCTCCATCTTCAATGATAAGAAAGTTACCCATGCAATCCCAGTCGATCTGGGACACACTGTATGTAATTGCCAAGAGGCGTGACATTAGGAAGCAGGTGTAAAATGTACGTGTAAATGGATACTTTTGACTAACACTGGCTTTGAAACAGGACCATCGTACACTTTAACGCCTGTACAACACCCCTTGTGTAAACACACGTTTGACACGAGTTTTAATAACAACGGTTTAAATAACACCAGCGTTAAATTACCGTGTAAATGTAGTCATACAGTGATTCTAAAATACCAACAAAATACCTTGGCTGTGAACCGTTTTTTTAGCGTTGCTCATTATTCTACACTGTAGCCTTTCTTTTCTTCAACGTTTGGTAAGAATTTTTCTTGTAACCACTTGGAAAAATGCTTGTTATTCATATCGTCATGGTAGTCCCCAGTCTTAAGGCCCGATTTAAAAATAAGTAGCCCATTCGGAACAAAACCTATTTTACCGCCAGCATGCACAATAATTAAGCGGTCTGTTTTCTGAATCAGCACTTGTAGATTATCTTGGCTTTCTTCCAACGAAACCCTATTTTATGTACTAATCTTCTAAAAATAATAATGATAATAATAATAATAGTCTTTTATTGTACACCCAAAAAAGTAATTATTTACATTAAAAAAATATTAAATATGTGTACAATGGGGCGAAGTTCAATCATGCCAACCAATAGCTGGCAGACTGTTCGACCACTTAACCCCAAAAACAAAGAGCAAATTTTAAAAATAAAAGAAAAAAATTAAACACTAACTTGTCACTGTCTGCTCATCAAGAGTTGGCGGAGGTGGAATTTAAAATTACCAAACGATAAAGACTTAAGATTTTCTGAAAGTGAATTATAAGTTGATGCAATAGTGTAAGAAAAAGATCGTTGAAACATGTGACTTTTGTGCGTTGGAATGGTAAGTAAGTACTTATTTCTTAAATTAAAATTGTGAGTATCAGATGAGAATCTAATTTTATTGTAAAGGTAGGGAGGTGTTTTGGTAGTGACTATCTTATGAAATAAACAAGCAATATGCAAAGTTCTTCTGTTATTCATGTTGAGCCAGTTTAAGTCATTAAGCTTGTTACCTATAGATTCAAATTTTCTGATACCAAAAATAAGCCTTAAGCAACAATTCTGTATTCTTTGGATTCTCTTAGTGTCAATACTATCAAGACAAGGCCCGTAAACCGCATCACAGAAATTAAACTGAGACAAAATTAGAGATTCACAAAGCAATATTTTATTATTGCGGCTTAACATAGATCTTTGATTATATAGTAGTTTTAGATTAACCACAGCTTTCCTAATTGTTCTGGAAATATGTTCAGTAAACCTTAATTTAGAATCAATGATCAGTCCCAGATTTTTAGCCGATTCAGAAATTTTAATATTTACACTATTAACTTTGACAGTTATGAAATTATTTAAATTTTCTCTAATTTTATCTTTGCCGAAAAGGATAACAACAGTTTTATTGGCGTTGATTTTTAAATTGTGCGCTTCTGAAATTTTAACGAGGCAGTCTATATCGTCATTAACTAACTGGATGGCAGTATCCACGTCTTTAGCAAGAAATCTGTAGTGTAACTGCGTATCGTCAGCATATAAATTATACGAGGACGATTTTACAACTCGGCCAAAGTTAGAAGTGTAAATCGTATATAGCAACGGGCCAAGAATAGACCCCTGAGGCACCCCAGCCAGAACAGGAAGCCATGAAGATGCCTGATCATTTAGAATAACCTTTTGATTTCTATTGGTTAAATAGCTTTGCATGAGAGTTATAGCATTAATATCAAATCCAATAAAATTCAGTATAGCCAAAAGAGTATTATGATTTATTGTTTCAAAAGCTTTTGAATAATCTAGCATAGCTAAGACTGTTAATTTATTTTTATCTGTAGCTGTTAAAATGTCATCTGTTATATTAAGTAGTGCTGTTGTGCAGCTATAACCAGCTCTAAAACCGGACTGGGCATTGGGAAGAATACTATAATCAGAGAGATGCTGCTGAATTTGCTTAGCTACAATTTTCTCGAAAATTTTCGACAAAACAGGAAGGATGCTGATAGGTCTCAAATCTTTAAAACTCTTAGGTTGATTAGTTTTAGGCAAAGGAATAATATTGGCAAATTTCCAGATATCTGGGCAAACCCTATTTGTTAAGCAAAAATTTATAATATGAGTTATAATCGGTATAATAAATGGACAACATAACTCCAACATTCTGATACTAATACCATCGCAGCCTACAGCTTTTGTTTTAATATTAGACATTGACTTTAGAATATCAGAATCAAAAACAATAGAAAAAGTAAATTTTGAATTAAAGTCGCGCATAAGATTATTGTTGTAAAAATGTAATAAATCCTGATTATCAGGTGGAATGATTCCGCCGGTACTTAAGAAATTCGAATTAAGTAAATTAACATCCTGTAGATGCACTGGTATTTCAGAAGTTTTCGATTTTTGGTAGATATTAAGATTACGAAGCTCTTTCCATAATGATTTTGATTGATTATTACGAATTTTATACTCTAAATACGCCTTTTTTTCTTGCCTAATAGCAATAGTAGTATAATTACGCAGCTGTTTGTAGTACTCCCAATGAACCTGATTTTTTGTACGTTTATATTTTATTAATGCCTTATTTCTGAGGGAAATCATTAGTTTAACGTTATCGGTTAACCACGGCGAATGTGGCTTAGACACCCTTACAGTTTTTACTACAGTATGCCTACCAAATAAAGAGACAATATTTTCATTAAAAATCTTAATTTTGTCGTTAATATCGTTAACATCTTGTATCAGTGCTAGCCACGGAAAAGATTCAAGATCATTGCGAAAACTGTTATAATTAAAATTAGAAAAGTCGTGAAATGTATAGTAAGAGGGTTGATTAGATAATACATCACCAATAGGATACTCACAAAAAACTAATGAATGATCTGAAATATGATGCATATCAATAACACCACTATTAAGTGGATTTATATCATTGTTCAATACGATAAAATCAATTAAAGTAGCAGAATCTTGAGTAATTCGAGTAGGTTCAGAAATAATTTGTTTAAATCCAAAAGTTTCAAGCATTGAGTTAAACTGGACACAGCTGTTTTCGTTAAATTTTAAAAGGTCTATATTAAAATCCCCAATACAAAGAATTTCATCTGAAGCGGGTAAGAGAGCAGCAAATGAATTCTCGAATACATTTAAAAATTCAGTGTAATGAATTTCCTGCCTTCTGTAAATAGTTCCAATTATTATAGTGGTATGATGTACTTTAATTTTAATCCATATTTGTTCAATAGAGGCAGAGGTGTCATCAACATTCATAACAGAGAACGAAATGTTATTTTTAACATACATACCTACCCCTCCACCCCACGTGTTAGTAATTCTATCCTTTCTAATCAAATAGTACCCAGGTATATGAACAAGATTATTAGAAATTGTATGATTAAGCCATGTTTCTGTTACTCCTACCACATCATAATGTGCAGACAAGACATGATCCTTGAAGTCAGAGTAGTTCCCTAAATGAGAGCGCACATTTAAATGGGAAATTTTTACAACATTATACATTATAATACATAACAAAATTAGAAATCAAATTATCTATTAACACATTTGACATCATACCCATTAATAGCATAATTAACAAAATTAAATAACAGTTATAAAAGAGCTGTGTAATCAAAATAAATATTAAACTGCCGTTAACCTGGAATAAAAATAACACCACATATCGCAAGCAGAAAGGATAAATTAAAATTTCAAAATATTCTGTTATCTCATAGCAAGCACTGGCACTGTAAAGATAATGGATCCACTTAAAAACACGGGCACCATAAATGCTGTTAAGAAAAGTATCTGGTATATAAGGAATGTTCCTAATAAACTGAAATACAGCAGAATTATTAATGAACATCGTTTAAATCCTTTACCGATTTTATTTCGTACACCCGCGTCTGTTCCTCTTTCCTCATAAATATTTTACCATTGCGGCTCCAAAGATATTTTATGTTGTTTTCCACTTTAAAAGCTTTGGCCCTGGAAAATAGTATGCGATTGGCCTGTGTTAGGGATTCGTTGATAAAAATTGGAGCATCCTTCCTCCCCAATCTGGCAAAATCTTCAACCAGATCACCAACTTCCAGCTTGCGTTTGACCTTTCTTTTATTTACGAAATCTTCCTTATCCATCCTGCTGACAAACTTCAAAATAATGGGACGACACTTATTAGCCTGATAAAAATCTTTAAAAGCTCCTACACGATGACAAGCATCTATCATAGATCTGTGGATGTCAAAACCCATAGCAGAGCCAACCGCTTGTACCACCGATAAGATGTTTTCATTTCTAGCTTCTGGCACCCCTACGATCTCCACAGAGTTGCGTCGGGAGTACTGCTCGAGGTCGTTGAGTTTTTGCTTGAATTCCATATTTTCCTTTTCCAATATAGCATTTTTGGATTCTAGGTCTTCAATTTTACTTGAACAATCGGCTATTCGCAATTCTTGTTGTTGAAGAAGCTGATTACATCGATTTATTTCCTCGTGACAGCTGTTAACAGATACCTTAATGAGTGCTTGCTCCTCCAAAATTTTTTCCAGCTGTTGCATGACGTCTGATAACGTAGGTTCAGAAGAATATTTCGCATTGGGTTCTTGATTGGGGCGTGCATTTATCGAGTCCAACTTGGCCACGTCGCCGTTATCGCGTTGACCGAGGCATGTACAGCAATTCCAATCGCCTCCATTTTTTCGTAAATTATCAAATTCGACCTCCTCAATTTCAACGCACTTAGTATGAAAAACGTTTACACACTTTACACATTCTACGTAATCATCATATCTTCCGCATTTAGCATTACATTTATTACAATTTAAATGCGGCATCGTGCTATATTATCACGTCCGCACACCTTGACGGCTCAAACTGTACTCTACATATCTTTCCAGTAAAATTAATGCCATCATCTTTAACTGCTTCAAATACATCCTTGGTCTTCTTTTATGAATAGTTGCAAATCTATAAATAATTGTTCGCACAGTTTCTTCTTCAAACTCATCCAACGAAGACCGCTTTTCTTTGGGGAATTAAATTTGCCGCCTGCAAAGGTCTTGAATAAGAAAGTCGCAAATCTCAGTTATTTACAGCTCATTCTAACCTATAAACAATTTTCAATCTTAAACTTGGACACTTGTACTTACAGTTGCAATAAAATGCTGTAGCTCTGTAGCGTTGAAAAAACTGTTTTATAATAAATAGAAATATAAGTAGATAAAGAACGCAAAAACTAACTTATAAGCACGAAAACACAAAAACGCAATGATATTTTCAGGTTGGTTTGTAGCCTTGCTTCTGACAAGTTGTAACCACCGTTCTTCCTAGAGGTAGTAAAGTCCACTTGCAAAAACTTTATAACCATATTTTTGTACAAAGCTCCGAATTTAGGTTATTTGCAGATTTAATATTTATGTGTACATAGTACAAACATTCCTGTGTAATGTAAAAAATGTGTGTAGGCCCTAACAAGAGCATTAATTGTTCTCTCCTTCCATATTACTGGCTCTTAGAAAATATCAAGACCACGCCCACAATCGTAACTACACATAGACCACGCGCACACATGTTTGACCTTGGGAAGTGTTCTGCTTTATTATAGAGTTATGATTGTTGTCGGGTTTGCATTTGAAAATTTTCATATTCGATTAAGTGACTAATGCCCGTACTCATAGTCGAGTCTCAAACTTGTGCTTGAGCAATGCTCAATGGAGTCAATCTCAAGTATTCATGAATGCTCAGTATCGGTTGTATGTCATAAACAAGACTTCGGCAATTCTCGGCGAAGATAATGAATATCGCTGGAATCTAGTAACTTTCACGTTGTTATGATGTTACCGTCTGCGTCATTATTGTCATACATAACCCCATGGCCTGCTGAATTGTTTGACAAAAGTGAGTTGATGGTAGAAATTATAGCCTACACGCAAAAAGAAAAATTGCTGCTGGAAAATTTAGTGGCGCACTACAAAATGGTTGAAGACAAAAGGACCGATGCAACGATGACCCAAATGAAGAACACAGAGTGGCTGAAGATTGCTGAGCCTATATTGTGCCTCTATTCATTTTCAGTTTCTAGGAAGTGAATGAAATACCCAAGGTATTCGGCGAATGCTACCAAAACTCTTTTTATAATTATGTTAACAGATTGTTGGCTAGCTCCCCGTAAGTGACCAGATACAGCATACAAGGCAAAAATATTGTTCAACAAATTAGTATACAGTGTGGTCCATTAAGTGTGCAACAAATGAGACACTTTTTTATTAGTTGTACAATCGAAATTTAAATACGGCCACAAGTTAGTACATGTTCGATAACCATATCAGATGCCCTTAGAATGGCTTCAAGTCAAACAATATACAGGGCAGGACAAAAATATGAAATTCGTTCAAGAATAAACCTTACTTCAAAAAATATTGCAAAATTTTATTGAGAAAAGTTGTTTAGAATCAAAAGTTATGCTCAAATACAAAGTCATGGCCTCCTATTTGAATTTTGATTTTTTTTGTAAAATTTTGTATTATCCCCGTATGATACATATTTTTATTATTCTAATTTTATTAAGAGTTTTTTCATATGTAAATTATCATTAGTAAAGCATTTGCCTTGTTAAAAAGAATATTTGCGAAATTCTAAAGTTCTGTTAACTATCGTTGCAACAAACATGAAGTGGACGCTTATCTAAAAAAATATAAATCCAAGTAAATTTTATAAATACGCTTCAAGTTGCTAATAGTAATTTATTATACAAGACGATAAAGTTAAATTTTATCCACGAGTGAATCGTTTAACGTCGAGACGAAGTCGAGACGTTAATGATTCAAGAGTGGATAGAAATAACTTTATCGTCGTGTATAATACAATATTTTTTTCTATAGCAAGAACTTTAACAATTTCAAAAGAAAATAATGACAGTCAATCACATTTCAAAATGTCAGTAGCTAGATTGGGTTGCTACGATAATACGAAGCTGTCATATTTAATTTAAACAAAAGTTAGAAAATTAAATTACTTTATCTATCCTTGATGTTAAAGTGCTACTTTATCTACCCTTGCTGTTAAAGTAAAACTTGACCTTTTGTTTTGAGTTGATAAAAGCACACTTTAACATGTGCTATAGAAAAAAAGTTATTTAAAAGTGATGTGGTTGTGGCTACTTTAAATACATATAAAATCAGAATAATAAAAATATGTATCATACGGGGGCAATACAAAATTTTCCAAAAAAGAATCAAAATTTGAATAGGAGGCCGTGACTTTGCATTTGAGCGTAACTTTAGATTCTAAACAACTTTTCTCAATAAAATTTTGCTATATTTTTTAAAATAAGGTAACTTTATTCTTGAACGAATTTCATATGTTTTGTCCTGCCTTGTATACAGGGTGTTTTAAACGAAGTGTGCACTATTGCTAACTTCTTTATTATTGGACGTACGATATCGGTTAAATTAGCAAACTAGTGGCATTTTTTCTGTTGATTAGAATGGCGAAAACAGAAAAACAATTGAACATCGCCTTCTCGCGAAATTTGGAAAAGTTTACTTTTGTTAAATGGAATACCCTGTATATTTTTCAAAAACTTGAAATAAAAATGAATTTGTGATATAAAAGTCTTAATACACTATTGTCTTAAAATGAATACTAAAGAAGTTATCGCAAGTTTCAGTTTTGTATAAATTGTATTTTATTTTCAGGTAAACTACTCTTTTTGTTCATGACACGGCAAAATTTTATTAAGGAAAGTTGTTCAGAATGAGAAATTATGGCCCTATACAAAATTTCAGAAGGATATGTCGACTTAGAATAAACTATTATTATTATTATTATTGAATTTATTAAAAATTTAATCTAAATCGACAGATCTTTCTGAAATTTTGTATAGGGCCATAATTTCTGTTTCTGAACAACTTTTCTTAATAAAATTTTGCCGTGTCATGAACAAAAAGAGTAGTTTACCTGAAAATAAAATACAATTTATACAAAACTGAAACTTGCGATAACTTCTTTAGTATTCATTTTAAGACAATAGTGTATTAAGACTTTTATATCACAAATTCATTTTTATTTCAACTTTTGGAAAAATATACAGGGTGTTCCACTTAACAAAAGTAAACTTTTGCAAATTTCGCGAGAAGGCGATGTTCAATTGTTTTTCTGTTTTCGCCATTCTAATCAACAGAAAAAATTCCACTAGTTTGCTAATTTAACCGATATCGTACGTCCAATAATAAAGAAGTTAGCAATAGTGCACACTTCGTTTAAAACAGGCTGTATTGTTTGACTTGAAGCAATTTTCAGGGCATCTAATATGGTTATCGAACATGCACTAACTTTTGGCGGTATTTAAATTTCGATTGTACAACTAATAAAAAAAATTCCCATTTGTTGCACACTTAATGGACCACACTGTATATATAAGCGTAACACTCCTGATGGAGTATATATTCTGGGTCTTCCTCTTGCTCGGGTTTCCACGGGTTTCCACTGCATGATATTTTTTGTTGTGCTTCATTCGTCTCTCATCACATGCCCTAGCCATCTGATGCGTTGGGCTTTTATGAACCTTATTATATCTTCGCCATTTATATCCCTTAATAATTTATGGTTCACCCTACATCCTAGCTCTGATCTCGCCTTCGCTGGTTCGTATTGGGCCAAGTATTGTCCTTAGTATTTTCCGTTCGAAAAGGCTTAGTTCTTCGGTTTCTTTATTTGTGAGGCACATTATTTCTGCGGCGTAAGTGGCTACCGGTCTTATTAGGCTACTAGTAGAATAACATTAAATGTTATTAATCTTTACATATTATATTATAAAACTAAGTAAATTGTCCCCTTAATAGTTTCCGGTAGCATAAAACCGTGAGGTTATCAACAGTTGTGCTATTGGCAAAAAAAGCAGTCCTCGATTGTTTACCTTTATCAAATACCAGCGGAAAGATCCTGTGTAAAGCAAAGTGTTTTCTAAAACGATATCTTTCACGGAAATCGTCATCTGAATAATACTCTACGGGGTTTTCCATAATCCTGATATATCTTTTAGACATCCTTAATATATTACCACTGTCTTCTTCTTCTAGTATGTCAAGGAACTCTAACAATTCAAAACGTTCTTGCTCCCAATAATCTATTTATCATTTATCTTTCTTTATACTTTCACTAACTTTCACAATGCGGAAATCAAACGGGCCGAAATGTCAAAAAAGTGTGGTTATGGTATAACTGAGCACGTCTCAAGGTTGGTCGGTGCCTAACTTGAGTAAGCATGCGAGCAAGCACGGGTGGAGTATTGCTTGGCAACCAAGTAACAACTATGGAATCGGTTTGTGTACTTGAGACGTTCTCAAGTCGGAGATCGAACGGAGTACCGACTATGAGTACGGGCATAAGTACTTCGTGGGGATTTTGTTGGAATTCAGCATTCATGTTATGCAATTGCTGAGTTGAGAAATTTGGATAATTTGGGGAATTGTTTCTCTGTTGGAAATTGTTTCGGTTTTGAAAGATTGGTTTAAGAGGGGAGAGACTCTTTTGAAGTTTCCTATTTGTTGTGAAGCTGGGCGCTTCTGGATTGTTAAGACTTGCATGGAATCAGGTTTATTTGTGGGTTGAAAATGTTTCTTTGGTGCGAATACATCACGACTAGATGTAACATGTGAGCAAACGAAAATACAATCAAGCTTGGCTTTGAAATCTGTTGTATGAATAATATTTTGGCCGCACTGTAAGTCTATGTCAAATTCGAGGTTAGCAAGTTAGGTTTTGCGTCAGCTTATGTCAAAACTGACGCAAAACCTAACCTGTTAACCTCGAATTTGACATAGACTTACAGTGCGGCCAAAATATTATTCATACAACAAAGATTGCAAAGCCAAGATTGATTTCATTTTCGTTTGCTCACATGTTAGTTGGTCTTTGGTAGCCAAAAGATTGAGCTGGAAGCTGATTAGGGTTTAATTGCGTTACCGGTGTAGCATTCGGTTGGAATCGTGGAAAATACTTTTGTTGAGCACATGAGTGCGAAGGTTGGAAGTTCTGGGTCAAAAAGTGAGGTTTCTGAATAGTTTTTGTTGGTTGTTGTAATGAAATTTGAGGTTTACTTTGTGAATTTTAAAAATATCTAACATCCAGTTTTTCTTTAACAATAGTTAATGCGTTTTCTAGTGTAAAGGGGCTCGCGATCTTATGAAAGGTTCAAATGGATCCATGAGTCGACCAGTAAATGATTTTAATGCTAAAGCTTTCGCGTTGGATATGCGATAATCTTTAATAGCCTTTGCATCGTTAGAAAAAGATATTTTTGAATTTAGAATCGCTAGTAAAGAGTAACATGCGTTGTAAAAATCAACAGGATGTTCCTTAAAATTTTGCCTATGTCTTGTCATATCAATAACTAAATTTAATTCTAGCATTGATCTCCGAAATTTTCAATTAGGATGGTTTTTAAGTCGATCCATGACAAAATTGTCTGTCCGGTTACTACTTCCAAGGCTGATCCTTTTAATCTGTTTGGGGCGGCAGATAATAGTAGATTATGTTATTAGGAGTAAAAGTGATACGTTATGTGGCGAAGCTGAAGTTTATTTAGCCGAACGTTGGTGAGGCAAATAATTCAGCTAAGCCACATAAAGTCACTTTTACTGCGAATAACATATACTATTTTATCCGCAAACGTATTCAGATAAATTTCATTAATATAAATTTTAGGCATCGGCCTGGAATCGAACCCGGGCCACCCGCGTGACAGGCGAGCACTCTACCCCTGCGCCAACCTCGGTTGTTTAAATAACGCGCTACTATAATGATATATAAACATACTGAATCACCCGAGCTAATAGCACACGGCCACAGCAGCTGTCACAACATAACCCACGGCGACAGATGCTCCGATCCGCTGCTTAAAGGTTTATTTAAATTAAAACTTTTTCGTACTTTTCTTGAAAATAAAACCGGCCTACGATCTATGCCTAAAAATTAGCAAAATTTTAAGCCATCATACAATTTAATCGGTCCAGTATCTTCGGAGGAGATATCGAACAAACATAGAAAGAAAGCAAGAGAGCAACCATTTTGTGTGCTTAGGCAGATAAAGTGACACTTTTACCTTGTCAATAAAGACAAATAAGTTGTTACTTTTGTGACGTTTGCGGATAAATTAAATTTTCTGTAGTACAAATTTCATCTATTTGAAATAAATGTGCTCTTAATGCACAACTTGAAGCATCGGTTGCAATACATGTTTTAGTAAAATCTAGATGTGATAATGTTACAACATTTATAAATCTATCTTTTATATGTTGAAATGCTTTTTGTTTCTCATTTTCCCATGTCCATTTATTATTTTTCTTCAACAAATGTGTTAATTTACCTATTGATGCTACGCAGCTTACAATATTTCTATAAAAATTACACACTCCTGACAAAATGGTTGTAACTCCTTTTTGCTTTTAGGTGGTTTAAAATCTTGTATAGTTTGTATTTTCTCAGGATCGACCTCTTTTCGTTGAGGACTAGTTACATATCCTAAGAACTTAATTTTTTTGGTCTATTAATAGATCTGTTTTGTTACCATTAACAGTAATGTTAGCCATCTTGAGTTTTTCTAATACCAATGCTAATTGATTTCTATGTTTTTCTAATGTTCTCGAAGCCAAAAGATTATCACCGACGTACACTGTTGCAAAAGTTAATACTTTTGAACCCAACACATGATCAAGACACTTATTAAACGCAGCTATTGATACATTTAATCCAAATGGCAACACCTTAAAACGATAACTCCTACCATTTACTAAAACGGCTGTACAATTCCTTGGCATTTCATGTAATTTCATTTGCCAATAACCACAGGTTAAATCTAAAGAAGACAAAAACTTCATACATTACATTTTTGTATTAGTTCATCTATTGATGGTGGCGATTATCAATAGTATTCAACCTTCTAGCATCTAAACAAATACGAACTGTTCCATTATTTTTTGTTACAACCACTATAGGATTAGAAAAAGGTGAATCTGAATGTTCTATATACCAAAATCTAACATTCTTCTTATTTCCACTTCCACTGCTGGTCTTTTTGCATATGGTATTGGATATGATTTTTGAACAAAAACAGTTTCAGCTCCAATTTGTAATTTACAAACATACCTATTGCATAAGCCTGGCTTATCAAAAAATGTACTATTATATTTCTTCTAAAAAATCTTGTACTTTTAATAATTTATTATTATTTATAATATTCTGTAATGGATTTCCTGATTGTTTTTTATTTAAATGTTGTATCGGTACTACCATCTCACACTTATCACATTGATCACTGATGTAAACTTTCTCAGACAATTCTTCCTCTAAGTTTGTATTAATTTTCAAATCGTTTAATACAGTAAATAATTCTTTTTCTAACTGTAACGGTTCCATTTTCATTTCTGATTATTTCATTCCCCATTCCCCTATTTCTATCATTTTCCAATTTTAATGCGTTTATATAAAATCTTTTCACATTTTGTACATCCAAATTGATTGGTTCGAACAATTTAATTTTTTTCTATAGCACATGTTAAAGTGTGCTTTTATCAACTCAAAACAAAAGGTCAAGTTTTACTTTAACAGCAAGGATAGATAAAGTAGCACTTTAACATCAAGGATAGATAGAGTAATTTAATTTTCTAATTTTTGTTTAAATTAATTATGACAGCTTCGAATTATCGTAGCAACCCAATCTAGCTACTGACATTTTGAAATTTGATTGACTGTCCTTATTTTCTTTTGAAATTCTTGCTATAGAAAAAAATATTGTATTATACACCACGATAAAGTTATTTCTATCCACTCTTGAATCATTAACGTCTCGACTTCGTCTCGACGTTAAACGATTCACTCGTGGATAAAATTGAACTTTATCGTCTTATATAATAAATTACTATTATTTGATAGTAGATTATTTTTGCCAATGTTCTGTCTAAAAGAAACCTCATATAATAGTTCTTGATCTACAAACCTCATTGTATTAAGATCTAACCGTCTTCACTTTGTAGATCCAATCCATGCCTAAAATTGTTGTGGTATTCAATTGGCTAATAACCAAAGATACTATTTACTGTTTCGAATAACCCATATCTACTACCATCAAGACTTGCTGTTTTACTTTTCTAATTTCTCCAGTAACACCTTAGATAGTTAAATTTATGGCCGGTAAAACAGGTATTTCATTATTCTTTGCTAATATTTTTTCAAGCATTCAGATACAACATTTACAGAACAACCTGCATTAATTAGTAAATCTTGTTGTAAACATTCTAAAACTTTTAACATTCCCTGCACATCTTTAACCTGTGAAGCTGTCAACGGGGTTTGTATATCTAATGGAAAATGTTTACTTTAGGCTTCTACTAAAATTCCATCCGGTATCTTTGGTTCCAAATATGGGACGCGTCCTATCTAATACCATACATGTTTGGTAAAACCACCAAACTTTCCATTATACAGAGTGTCCCTAAAATAATAGGACACCCATTAGTTATAGATTCCTTGCGTCATAATAAATCGATTAAATGTAATATACCTTAGTACAAAGTCCTTTCATTAAGAAGTTAGAGGGCCTCAAAGTTCAATTTTTTATTTTTTATTTTTTTGTTAATTTCCACAAATGTAAAGATGTCGATTTTAATTTTGGTATACATGCTTACTATTTTATAGTGCACTAATAGGAAAAATTTCATAAATTAGAATTGACTGTAAGGGGTTCTTTACCTATCTTTCAAAACTTTGTTTAGCTCTAACTTTGTTATCTGTAACTTTTTTTGAAATTTTAGGTTATTATCTGAAAGCGAATTAAGAAGCACAAAAACAATGTACTTTTAGTTCTTACGCTTAAAAGCAACCGTTTACCTTAAAATGCCCATTAAAGATTTTTGGTTGTCATTAAGACGTGTAGGTAACTATCAAGTAGCCATGGTCACAAAAACAATGGTCATCTAATAAAAAACAATGATAAATCAATTAATGACATTAGTGACAAGAATTTGTTCTTTTATGTTTAAGAAAATGCCGCTACATAACAAATTCTCCAATGCTGCAAAGTTCGTTATGTCGCAGCATTTTCGTAAGCACAAAAAACAAAAAACTGATGTCACCAACGTCATTAATTGATTTCTTGATGTTGTTTACTAGATTACAATCATAACCCATTGCTTTTGTGATCATGGCTACTTGATAATTGCCCGTCTTAATGACAACCAAAAATCTTTGATGGGCATTTTAAGGTAAACGGTTGCTTTTAGGCTTAAGAACTAAGAGCACATTATGTTTGTGGTTTCTTATTGTCTTTCAGATAATAACCTAAAATTTCAAAAAAAGTTACAGATAACGAAGTTAAAGCTAAAAAAGTTTTGAAAGATAGGTAAAGTGCCTCTTACAGTCGAGTCTATTTTTTTTTGTTAGTGCAGCACATAATACTAAGTATGTATACCAAAATTCAAATCGATATCACTACATTTGTGAAAATGAACAAAAAAATAAGAAATAAAAAATGTAACTTCACGGCCCTATAACTTCTTACTGAAGGGACTTTGTACTAAGGTATATTGGGTTTAATCGATTTATTATGACGTAAGGAATCTATGACTAATCGGTGTCCCATTATTTTAGGGACACCCGTACACCCTTGCTATATAAATCTCAGCTCTAGCTTTCTCCTGAATGTAAGGTGACCAAAGCTTTGATTAATAAAATCTATTTGGAATAACACATTATCTAATCATTCTTTAATATAACTTTCTGCCCAAATATTGATCTCAATTTCTAAACATTCTATTGCCACAATTGATCTTTTGCCTTCTACAATTTTCATGGTGTCAAAATAACTTTCTAACTTTTTCAAAATTTTATCGAATAAATAATACATCTGTCTGTTCCCATTAAATTTCGGCTTTTCATTCGTTGTGAGCAATGTCATAAGAATTGTAGGAAGAAAAAGATTAACTGTAGCAATAGAATGTTAGAAATGTTATAGACTTTAAAGTGTAATATTAACACTAATAGTATTGTGTTGTACATTTGATATATTTATATTAGGTAATCATTTTGAAACTGCACTAGAATCCAAATTTTTACTGGAATCTGGGTACCTAACTAATAGTAATTGGAAAATACAGAAACTGGGCAGCAATAAGCGTTGACATACATTCGTAAGTTAAAAATAAATTTGTTAATGCTGCAGAAACAAACCAGTTATCACGTTTCTTCTGATGCTTGTATCCTCTGTACTTTTTTAAAAGCTTTTCTCCTCTGATTCAGGTTTATTTTCTGACATATCAATTTCTTCATCATTGTCCCTATTAAGCGCGTCAATAAGGGAATCACTTCTTACGGCGAAATTTTTTGACGAGGTTGGAAGCGATTTTCTAAATTGAATTAATTACTTCTACCTACTAGTTTTTTCTTCTGAAATTTAAAAAATATTGTACATATTATATCTCACTCTTTGTATTTCTATCTCCTGTTCTATTGGTTTTCATATAAGCCAGTATAGGGGATTGGACTTTTTTTTTGTGTTGTTTGTTTGAGTTGAGACTTACTCCATTGAGAACTTTATTTATAAAGGTAAATTTTGTAGAACGTTGGTCCATCTTTATTATATAATTATATATGATATGTTTTATTGGACTTTCTCTACTGTCTAGGGTGTATATCAGCGGTCTCGAATTCAAACCCCGGGGGAGCCACGACTTTACGTATAAAGATGTACAATATCAGTCCTTCTCAGGACTAACCAGGAACACCTAAAGACGGGAGTAGATCACAAACTCCCGAAACGTCGTGTGATATACACCCTAGACAGTGGAAAAAGTCCAATAAAACATATCATAATAGACCACTGCCAAAAAATTACATTCAGAAAATAACAGTTAAGTACTCGTAACTTATCGCGTAATTTTTTTAACTTGTCATCATATGTTTTCAAAGACCTACTTTATATTGTAAAAAAACTACGTTGGTTGAGAAACTGCTTCTTACTTTCTAATATTTTTAATTATCTCAGATCCTGGTGCAGCATGCCCAAACCATCCGAAGGGAAAGTGTACCTATGAAGACGATTGCCCAGCTTTTAATCGACACGGCCTTTGTGGTGCAGATAAAAACTACAAGTCGCTGGTGTGCTGTACTTCCAGTGCCACAATCACATTTTTACTGGATTACACTGCTCGAGAGTTTCCAGCGAGAACACAATGTGGCCAATCACGCAACTTAAATCAGATCTACAACGGTGACAGAACCGAAATCGGAGAATACCCTTGGGTGGCTGCCTTGCTATTCGTAGCTACGAACACTACAACGTATGGTGGAGTTAACTGTGGAGGAACGTTAATAACAGAAAAATTCGTTTTAACTGCAGCGCACTGTGTTATTGACCAGACTGCAGAATCGTAAGTCTTCATTGTGCTGTATCATGGATCTATAAATTGTTTGCTTTCAGTATACGCGTGCTACTGGGTGACTGGAACATAACTTCTGATCCTGATCCTTTTCCTGCAGGACAATGCAAAACTTCTAATTGCACTGCCAAAATTGAATATGCAGATAAAGTTATCAATGCAACGGTGGATGAAATAATATCGCATGAGCTGTACAATACCAAAACAAAGCGAAATGATATTGCCCTTCTTCGACTGAAGACCCCTGTAGATTTTACTGGTAAGACTTTTTAGTTTTCAAATTTAAAATTTAAAACCACAGCGTGAATTTTCAGTAGCAACGTGTTTTAACATTTTTAACCACGCAAAATTACGACCGTTTGTTAGTAACCCTAATTGACATTTTAAAAAAATTATATTTTTTCTATAGCACATGTTAAAGTGTGCTTTTATCAACTCAAAACAAAAGGTCAAGTTTTACTTTAACAGCAAGGGTAGATAAAGTAGCACTTTAACATCAAGCATAGATAAAGTAATTTTATTTTCTAACTTTTGTTTAAATTAAATATGACAGCTTCGCATTATCGTAGCAACCCAATCTAGCTACTGACATTTTGAAATGTCATGGACTGTCTTTATTTTCTTTTGAAATGGTTAAAGTTCTTGCTATAGAAAAAAATATTGTATTATACACGACGATAAAGTTATTTCTATCCACTCTTGAATCATTAACGTCTCGACTTCGTCTCGACGTTAAACGATTCACTCGTGGATAAAATTTAACTTTATCGTCTTGTATAATAAATTACTATTACCTTGTTTTCTAGATTCTATCGTAGATAAAATATTGTACAATCTATAGCCACTCGCGGGGCTTAAGACGCTCGCTCACTCGCGTTTTAACTCTGCCCCACTCGTGACTACGCATTTGTATCGTAAATTACTATTAGCAAATAAACGCTTTCTCAAATGAAATAATATTCACAAATTACATGATATACGATGTATGACAGCAAATTTATATTGAGAGTGATGCGCTGATTGTACTTTAATTTGTCAGAACCATATTTCAGCTTTTATCCCCTTCAATGTTATACTATCCTCCTGCTTATACACACCGTTGTGTGCAATCTCCATTGCTTAAAGCAGTGTTGTAGCCCCTTTTCCGATAGCGCCTTCAGTAAGAGTTTCGTTTTTTTACTGATTCAACCTTTTCAAAATGAGTCCCCTTCGGCATACTTTCAACTTTTGGAAAGAGAAAGTCAGCAAGAGCTAGGCCGGGCGAGTAGGGTGAACGATCGAGCACTGTGATTCCTTTTTGAGTCAAAAACTGCTTCACCGTGAGCCTATTGGTATAGACTGAAACCATTCCTCCGGCGTCTTTCTCCTGACAGACTCTGTGTGTGATCGGAACGTGTTTGTAATATGTAGTGTTTGTTAGCTGTCTGTTCTTCTAGTACCCACTCTGGTAATATCACACCATTAATATAAAAAATCTGTAAAGGGGTTTACACGGAAGTTCCCTAGTTCGAATTTGATCTATTTGCAAATGAAAAATGTATCCCGTTGGAATTCGAACTCTGCGTTCTGAGGCAAATATTTCGAGTCATTTTCTTGTCCGCCGCTAGGATAACTGAACCACGGGCGTGTTTGAATAGGACGAGTTTCTGATGCGTTATAAAGCACTATACTATTGTGTCCCATTTGTGGTTTTTATACTGTATCTGTTAGGTTACATTTCCACCATTAATACTCCCTGAGCTATGTGCAGATGATTACTAGTATCTATTTCTCATGTAAAGCAAAGCTAATCAAAATGTTATTTTTTAAGGTGCTTACCCTGTTTATATTTCTCCAAAATTTCACGCCAACTAGACATATAATATGCATGTGAAAATATCACTTTCCTCCAACAAATAGTTTCTGAGCTATACCACCATCAAATCGACAGACAGACAGACCGACGGTCGGACGTCTTTTAGACGGGGGAAGTGAAAAGGCAATCAGCATTGCCTTAAACTTTGATAATGCTACTGCGAGATTTCTTCAGATCTTCACGTTTCAGAGTCCCTAGATGACAAAAAACAGGTTTTCTCACTTCTGACTGTCTGTCTGTCCGTCCATCCGTCCGTCGGTTTGCCTGTTAGTGGTATAACTCAAAAACTATTTGTTAGAGGAAGACGATATTTTGCATACATATTATATATCTACCTGGCATGAAACCGAGAAAACTTCAGATAAATATATACAGGGTGAGCATTTTAAAATAATAAAATGTTTTTTATTTTTGCTTTAACTTAGAAGTAAGAATTTGTACATAGCGCAGGTTTTATTCTCGCCCCATCACGGGTAACATTTTTTTTTGTTTTAACTGACATACAGATGAAAGTAACAATGTTCACATAGTTCAGGCTTTATCCTTGATAAAAACTGAACCCAACAGATACAGTGTAAATGCTGTAACGCAGAAAAAGGTGTCAACAAAAAATTAGTTCTATTTAAGGCAGTCAGGATGCACGGACTTCAGAAGTGGTCCGTGTCGCATGTAGGGATAGTCCGTTCCCTTGCAATATCCCTCTAAACGTTGGAATTGCATACGCAACCGCCTGCCCTTCGAATTCGGCCACCAGTAATGTTTTTTTTATTTTAAAATTCATGTAATTTATTAGGAACGTTAAGATATTTTTACCTTTAGCTTAATTTGACTTTTAAAATTATTTAGTGTCACAACGGTCACTTACGAGGGAAGTTTTGAGTAAAGCCCTTTACAGATTTTTACTTTCCCATACCCATAGGTATAGGGAAGTCTTGGAATCATGAAAATTTTGAAAATCGAGATTTTTACAGAAATATTCGTTTTGGGCCTCTAGGAACTCAAAAAAGTGGTTTTTAAAAAATGTCTGTCTGTGTGTGGGTGTGTGGGTGGGTGACGCTCCTACAGCCGAAAGTATGGCTCCGATTTTGATGCGCTTTGGAATGCGGGGGTGTATCGAAAATTCATCGACAAAATAAGCTTTTCAAAAAAATCCGAAACCGGAAGCGAAAGTTACGCATGTTTTTTTGGTATCACTGTTTTCGTGATTAAAATTTTGAAAATTTTATCGCGGATAACGATAGAGGGTCATAAGACAAATCTGTTAGTTTTTTGCCGAACTCGCTAGGTTTAAAATGAAGGGCGCTATGATTTTTTGAAAATTTTGAGTTTAACGCCCTATTACTCAAAAACGGATGAATCGATTCAATTGATTTTTTTTCTGAATAGTATATGAAGGCTAACATGAGGTGATATAAAAAGTGTTTTGAAAAATATTAAGGGGCCTAAATTACAAATTTTAAAAATTTTGGAAATTTTCTAAAAATCATTTCTCAAAAACTGCCCACAGGAATTTGTTTAAACTTCATGCACTGATAGACCCCGAAAAGGGCTATCGATCTGTTTTTTAAAGAATCTCATGAATTATCTGTGGCGCCCTCTACGAAGCTTTGAAGTTTGAAAATTTAAACCCCTTTAATTAATAAACAAAACAAGATAGGTAGCTGGGGTTTTCACTGAATTGCTCAGTGCATAATGGAGCATATGAATATGCAAAAAAATATTACACTCGTGGATATATGTAAGCGCACCGGCCCCCTCCCCCCTCTATTTTTGAAAAATAATTTTTTTATTCTAACGGTTGTTATATTTTTGCGTCAAAAAATCTTTTTCCGCGAAAATAAAAAAATCGATTTTGTATGCCCTAGAAAATATAATTTCCAGGTACTTAGAAAATTTCACCTTGGTGCTACAGCCGTTTTGAGGAAAATAATACATAAACTAGCACAGTGGCGGCTTGTCCACTTGGCGCCATTTACAGAAGCTCGGTGGTCACGTTTTGAACTACACATTCTTTTATATTTACCCGCAATTTACGTGAAAGTGTAAACGCTTATCACGGTGAAGACGTGAGTCATCGAGTTGAAATTTTGATATGTTGTAAAGACTGTTGAATAAAGACGATATGAACAGTTTCCAGTATGGGAAAGTCCAGGGAGGTAGTCACGTCCACTTTTTTATTCTTGCTGATGCTGGTGTCTTCCAATGCATTGATTGTTTTTTAGTTTCAGGGTCGTATTGGAAAATACAAATATTAAAACACATTTTTTGATGATTTTCGTTTTGTTCGTCTGGGAGAAGTCTTGGAACGACCTTAGCGCACACTTTTGTCAGTTCAGTCCTTGATGTACAATTTTTCTAACTCATTCTCTGCCAATGTTCACCGTTTCGGCTATCATTCTCATACTCAGTGTTGGAATTTATTCATTTGTCAGGTCATTTTGGTATTTTAAATAGCCACCTAGGCTTTAGGGCAGCGTGCCCGTATGCTAAACCCTTTTAGTTCTTTATTTGGCTCCATCGCCTAATTCCAGAATCATGATTTCGCACATATTTGGCCCCAAACGCAGTATTTCTCGTCGGTTGGAGCCCCCCTCTGATGGCGCTTTGGCAGCCGAGCGTTATCGCTCGCAAGAATTCCGAATCTTCTAGAAAACACGCCGTTGTGGCGTGATACCATTGTCGCCGGCATTAATTTGTTTCATTTTATCGCCTCGCGATTGGCTGCCGAGGTTTAGTCACGTGGGGACGCGACCGATGTGACCTGTGGCAGCGCTTCCCTCTGGGGAGTCGATCGCAGCCCGTTGCAGAGAACGTTCGTGTGGTGGTTGTGAGTGTGAGTTTTTCGAATTGTCTTCGGAGTAGCGTGGGTGCTTTTTGAGCCCAGTTCCTGCTCCCGTAAGTAAGGGGTCGTGCCCCCTTCATCTCGACCTTCGAGGATCTGTCCCGCAGAACGAAAGTGGCCCATTTTTCGTCGTCCAGTTGTACGCGTCCTGACGCGTCCCACGTCGCCATTATGGTGGATGTCCACTCATCCCTATAGCCGTCGAACATCGAAAGTACCTGCCACCTAAGACTGCAGCCTGTCGCAACTCAACTGGACCAGGCTCCCCAACCGCCTACATATTAAGGTATGTGTCTTTGAACTGATTACCGCTGTGAACGCGAGTGTACCTGTCCCGCGGAGAGCATTTAAGCCCCGCGTACGAGCTGTATTGGGACGCCGCGAGCGAGCCCGTCACATCTCTTGTGCCTACAGGCACTGTCGTCATATTTGTTCATTACTGTTTGGTGCATAAGGCGTCACGCCCGCATATTTGTACATTCATTCCAAATTACAGACCGTCTATGTTACAAGTGCTACTTTGTTCATTACTGTTCAACATCTGTCGCTAGGTTTAGAGCGCGCGCCAGCTGGTGTTCTTAGATATAATCTATTTATAGATATAGGGCGACGCACTCTGCTGCCCCATTGTAACCCGTGAGTCAATACATGATTTGTTAGTTAAGGGAACTATTGTTTTGTTTCGACTTGTGCATGTTCTGTTTCATATAAGCGCCCCCTTCAGTGTACTGATTATTGTGCGACGGGACGAGGGAGCTTTGAGCGTACAGGTGGGTGAGACAGCTGCGTAGTCGCGGTCGGATTGACACCTAATTACAATCCTTGCATAAGGCAATCTCAAAATTGTCATTTGACCTTGCAACTCTTGAGTAATCCTATCGACGGAGTATTTTGCGTGCTTCGCTCCCGTCTAACCGTCCAGGCCCGGTTAGTCGGGTTAAGACAGGCTTGGTGGCTCCCTCATAATTCTGACATACCCTATATATATATATTATGCCGCAACACGCTTGCCCAGAATGTATCGTGTGACTCACGCCCGACTCCCTGAACGTTCCAGCCGTGGCCTTTAGCCTATTTTGAACCGATTTCAGGGAAAGTGTGCCAGTTTTGCAGGACTGATTCCGTGGTGCGATGCTCACCTTGGGTGGGTGTCGTAAAGTTCTTTTAATACCGTAACACATTTCATTAATTTTTTCGCATATTCATTTGTTCTTAATGTGCTTATGGACACCCCAGTCATCATCTTCTACATCTTCTCTAATTTAACTAAACCACACCCAAGTATGCCATTCAAACACTTAGGTACGCTACAAATATGCTTCAGTTATTAACATACGGGCATTCGATGGCACTCTTTTCCAATTTTACAAGAAACTTCAAATGAAAACGTTTAATTGTAGAACTCTTGGTGAGTTTGGATGTACTATCAGACGGTTATAGTGTTTTTCCGCACGTTGATGAATCTCTTCTGTTACGACTTAGATTTTTAGGTCAGCATGTAGTGTTTGGTGGTTTTTTAGACTTTAGACTGAAAAATCTGAATAATCTTCAAATTCAACAAATGATAACCACCCCGTAATTCCAATCCGTACGTTCAAATCGACTTCATTGTAACTTTATACATGGAGTTATCAAATAAATGTCAGCTCTAGAGTGCTATGGCTCCATATAATTAAAATGAAGCCACAGCAATCTAGAGCTGAAATTTATTTGAAGAAGTTTACTTTCCATAATGTGGAAAGATTTTCTTCCAATTAACCAACTGATCTTTTTATTTTCAAGTTCATTTCTTCTCTTTTCTTTGTAATATGTGATTTCCATGATAATTTGTTATCTAGATGTAATCTCAGGTAACGAACTTCTTTAGAATGTGATATTTCCACGTTATTGATGTAAACAGGCGCCTTATACTTATATAAAGTCTGTAAACCGTTGACACCGTTGGATAATCGAGTGTCAGCGTCTGAAACCAAACTGAAGGTTTTATAGGCATTCTTCTAGTGGGTTATTTCCTAACATTCTTCTAAGTACTAGTTTTTCCAAGAGTTTTGGCACTATTGGATAGGATAGGTTGTTACTTCTGTAGGGGTTTCCCGGGTAAACTAATGTGCGCATCGCATACCTCAGTTGAGTAGGCCCGTAAGAACGTTCTAATATCGAAAGATAAAGGTTCAAGGTAATTTCAATTCTCTCAACTGGTAGCGGGCTGCTATAGGGACTTGTGTCTCTCTTCAGCCAAGAACGGGAATTATAGGATGGTTGAGAGAAAGAGAGGGTCAACAATTGAAGAAACGCCAGGATAGGTAGAGAAGTACTGCTCGGCATTCGCCTCAGAGAAGGTACCCTGTTGACTCACGAAAACCACATAAAAACCTGAATTAGAGCAGACGGCCGCGGGAATGGATCTAACGACCTTCCGAACGCTAAGTAGACGTCCTAACCACTAGCCTACAGAGCTCGGTTAATATCGAATTAAATGTCAGGTTTGTGAATCGTAATCCAGATACGGGAATTTTGTTACAATTTTGCCATCGATTAAATCATATTTGAGAGCTTTCCAGTTATTTAAATGTTATGTTTCGGTTTTGATCCCATTTGTTTTGAAACTTATAATCGGTAGCGACAGCTGAAAAGGTGCTGCCAAAAATGCTTCAACCTCTCTATTTACTGTGCTTGTGTGCGGTTAGAAAACTTTAGCAAGGTGCTAAGCAAACACTTCTGCTTTATCACTATCTGACCTTGTCCAGCTGCCATCGAGTGTGCGAATTGGAGAAATGCTAGGTATCGGACGTTTCAATCATTTTGTGGTTTTTCAGATAGAGTAATCTTTATTTGATAAATTTAGTATACAGAGTGTTAATTAAGTACGTAGACAAACTTTAAGGGGAGATTCCTTGGTCAATTCTATGATAAACAGTGCATACAAACATGGGGCCTAAACGGCTTCGTTTTCGAGATACAGGGTGTTAAAGTTTAAGCAAAAATTAATTCTTTTCCAAAAATCTGGAAAACGTTTAGAGCTATTCTAATGAAACTTGTTTTATGATAGTATTTCATAAAGTGGCATTGTTTGGTGAAAATAAATTTAATTTATTTCCACCAGTGGCGTGCATTGAGACCACCTCAGTTACCTTATTTTAGAAAAATCTGGTACGCCACTGTTTTTCATTCAATACGACAAGTTTTTTAGCTCCATCCATTGAAACTATACAAAAGATGTATCTATTATTTTTTTGATAGAAACAACCTTTTTCGAGAAAAACGGAGAAATCTGTAACAGCAATTTCGTTCATTGGACTTTAATGGGATCTAAACGGCTTCGTTTTCAAAATACAGCTTAAAGAAGTTTTAAAAAAATATTATTTAATAACAAACAATCTTACAATAGCTACAAAACTATTGGCTAAAAAACAGGGGCGTACCAGATTTTTCTAAAATAAGGTAACTGAGGTGACCTCGATGCACGCCACTGGTGGAAATAAATTAAATTTATTTTGACCAAACAATGCCACTTTATGAAATACTACCATACACCAAGTTTCATTAGAATACCTCCAGCCGTTTACAAAATTTTGGAAAAAATATTTTTTTTTACTTCAACACCCTGTATTTTGAAAACGAAGCCGTTTAGGCCCCATGTTTGTATGCACTTTTTATCATAGAATTGACCAAGGAATCTCCCCTTAAAGTTTGTCTACGTACTTAATTAACACCCTGTATAGTTGACAAATGTTTCTATGCTGACCTCTCTCAACTTTGATTTTAATTTATTAGAGCAAGTCGATTATACGTGTAGTTATTGTTGTCTGCTGGGCGTCTGCTACGTGGCCATTTAGCTATTGCTCTCCTTGTTTCTGCCGCTAGTTCTTTTATCCGACGTTCTTCCATTTTACGTAGTGGAGTTGCGTTCCAAGCAGCTTATTGAACGGTGGTAATGAAATAATTTGTAGTTTCTTCTATATCGTTTTTTATTCTAAATTAATGTTATCTATAACCATTTTTTGATTTATATACAGGGTGTCTGGAAAATATGTGTACAACAGAAGACCACAAGTTACTTGGTCGAAAATATAATGATTCAACTCAACTTACCTATATACAAAGTTGCTTAGTTTAACCGCTAGAGGGCTTGAGAGATGATTAACTTTTTTAAACTTTTTAACCTCCTGTATAATCTCTACTAATTTGTTTTCTGAATAGTTACTTTAATTTAGAAGCTATTTCCTTTCTTACAAAGTTTTAGTTGGGTGAACGGTTTAGCCACAAAAAATATTTTCTAAATCCTTACAAGCCTAGTGTTAAGTTACAATTACTGATTCAGGCTTGTAGAGATTTAGAAAATATTTTTTGTGGTTAAACCGTTTACCCAACTAAAATTTTGTAAAAGAGCAAATAGCTTCTAAATTAAAGTAGCTACCCACAAAAAATACATTGGTAGTGATTATATAGGGGGCTACAAAAATATGGATGGATAATTTACTGTTACAAGGTTTTTAAACACCCTGTAATTTTAGAAATTAGGGTTGATTTTACAAAAAGCCGTAGTTTACTGGTACACACGCATGACCAAAAAATGAATAATATTTATCAAAAATTTTTCGACTTACTTGAAAAAATTTTAAAAAGCTAATCATTTTTGAAGACCTCTAGCGGCTAAACTAAGCATCTTTGTATATATAGGTAAGTTGGGTTAAATAATCATATTTTGGGCCAAGGAACTTGTGGTGCTAGCGCACTTGTCCTAATCGAACCTAAGCACAATGGACATTTGTAATACCACAGCAAAAATATTAAGTAATAATAGGACAAGAGGTCAAAATATTGCCGACAATAATTTTTGCGATTCAGCTACCGGTTTCTGTGGCTGCGAAAATAACGACAAATGCTTGCACGAGTCGTTATTTTCTAAAGCAACAGAAACGAGACAATCTGAAGAGCAAAAATTGTCGGCAATATTTTGACCTAGAGTCCTATTCGTCTTGACAATTTAACTTTTAGATTATTGAAAATGGTCAATAAAAATACTCCTAACACTAAAATTATAAATTCATAAAACTAGTGGTCTTTTTCATTAGAAAATAGTAACAGAAAAAAGTTTCGCTGAAATAAAGCTCCTCGAAATATTGTCACTAAAATAATAATCGTTCGATTGGTAGTTTACTTTTAAATTGAAGAATGCCATTGGTTGACAATGACACCAGTTATTCACAATATTATAAGTGAATATAATTTCAATCAGCTTTCAATAGTACATTATAGTTGTAAAAAAATGTTATCTGTGCACTAACATCGTCAATTACACGTACTTGATACAAAAATAACTGTTTAGATTTTCAAAAATGAATTTCGATGTGAAAGCACACTGAGGAGGAAATATATTTTTCAGATTACGTCCGTCCCGTCTGTATACCTCCTGAAGAATTCCCTGCCTTAACAAGTGAGGTAGAAGTGGTCGTTGCTGGTTGGGGAATAACAGAAAACCGTATGTTTTTGAACAATTTAAACATAGGGTTTCCAAAATCTTCTCTTAATATTTTTCTCTTTTTAGGCAACTATTCTAGAACTTTAGCAATAGTAACGGCTTTATTATTCATAGAAATGTAACATTTTTCAACAATACTAAATTATTCACAACTATTTCTTGAATGTTGCAAAAAACATAAATCACACCCATCTTGCTTTCTTAGTTATTGTCATAACACCCACTTCAGTACCTTTCCACTTACTATTTTGAAATCAATTTATTTTATAAATAAATGTTAATGAAATGCCATTTACAGGTTCTCAATCAGACGTACTTTTAAAGGCAACGTTACATGTGTTGACGAACAATCAATGTCTTGAAAAGATTCAAAAAACAGAGGGAATTCATGAAACTGAATTTTGTGCTGCTCACGCAGATAGCGATGCTTGTGGGGGAGATTCCGGAGGGCCGCTTATGAGCAGTTACAAAGATTATCGCTCTAATTGGTTCCAACTAGGAATTGTAGGATCTGGCGGCAGCTGCAGTTTAGGAGCAACAGCCACTGTTTATACTCGCGTTTCTTCTTTTGTCAATTGGATACAACAAAAGATAGTTCCACAATCAGGTTAGTGATTATTTTATTGACAAAAGCTTAACACTTTTATTACTAGAGAAATCGCACGTCTGTTCTTATTTAAAAATTTTAAAAATGTTCATATCAGCGAATTAAGTAGATTATGATTTCAAATATTATGAGATGAGATACCCATTAAAAAATAACTATAAAATATATAGATATAACGAAAAATCTACAGAATGTCCCAGCTACAGCAACTAATTTAAAAAGTGCGCCTTTTAGGATCTGTATACATTTGGAGTAAATATTAAATTTGGTACGCTCCAATTCTGAACAGATAGATCACGAATGCTGGAAAAGTATTGCCAAAAAGAATAAAGTAGTTAAAACAAACATTGTAAGTTTAATTCTTTGACTTTTTTAATTTTGATAAGTTTAAAAGGAAATTTATAAGTCAAAATTAAAGTTATCTAAGATTTTTATTTTGATAAGTAAAAATCTTATTGTCGTAACGTTTGTTTAATAATTAATAATGTATAGAATTTTTAAACGTTTCGCTAATTATGTTGGCTTCATCAGTAATATAAGGCAAAAAAGAAAAATTGACTAGTGATTAAAGTTTTGATTTACATGCTTGATATTTGTGGTTGAAAAGATATTTTACGACATGTTTAATATTTAAAATTCATTGATAAACAATTCTTCAACCACAAATATCAACTATGTAAATTAAAACTTTAATCACTAGTCAATTTTTCTTTTTTGCCTTGTATTACTGATGAAGCCAACATAATTAGCGAAACGTTTAGAAATTCTATACATTATTAATTATTAAACAAATGTTACGACAATAAGATTTTTATTTATCAAACTAAAAATCTTAAATAACTTTAATTTTGACTTATAAATCTCCTTTTACACTTATTAAAACGAAAATGTTTAAGCCATGAATCGATCAAAGGAATACGCAAACAAATACAGGGTAAAAGCAAGAAAATCAAAACAAATTTAGAAGTAGAAGCTAGAGCAGAGGGTTTTATACAAAAAACTTGAAGAGATGGAAGGTAAAAACAATACAAACTAATGAGATTATTTTACCAACAAGTAAAGATACCGAAACAGGATATTGCCAACGCAAAGATGCAAATCTAGGATAAGGAACGGAAGAAGTGCTACACAGATGGGCCGAATATTATTGAAACTATTAAATGTCAATAAATAAATCGAAAGCGATGTAGATGCACACCTCCAACTCAACCAAAAGGAAAAAATAGAGGAACATGCCGTTGAAGAGATCAAGGAATTAAAAAATAAGAATAACGGAAGACTTGGTAAGGACAACATATCAAATAGAGATGATCAAATGTCGAGGGGATCAGCTAACTGAATCAATACACTACAATACAATGAACTAGGAAGTACCCTAAAAACGGACAAAAGCAAGAATTACGCCCATGTATAAGATAGCGAATAAACCCATTGCGGGAGCTACAGGGGAATAACGCTGCTGGATGTCACCTGCATAATTTTAGCAAGTGTGATCAAGCATAAATTAAATTAATATATGCAGCCTGGTCTTGGAGAATATCAGAGAGGATTCAGGAAAGACCGTTCGACAATAGATTAAATTTTTTTTGCCTACCATATGTGAAAATGAGTCATATTAACCCTAAAAATATGACCAAAAGTAATGTTTATCATCCCTTGGGCCGCTAAACTCATAACAATACCATTTTGTAGTATTTCACAATTTAGACACCTTTGACTTTCATTTGCGTACTTGGACGTTTTACATAATTTTTCATTAAATGTCAGATTAAATCAAAGTTTGGAATTAAAACAAACAACAAAAGTGTTACTACTTAAGTTTCTTATTAAATTCTGCTTGCATTTATAAAATTAAATATTTTCTTATAGTTATTCTATTTTGTTCTGTTTAACGCCAGACGAAAAGCAGTTGTGTGCCAAACGCTTCGCTCGCTCGGGCAGCTAATACTATCGGGCTGCTAATGTTCGTTTTTTCCCCTTGTGGCACAATATACTAAAACGATTCATATGATTATGTAAACGGGAAACAGCTATCTAAATCCATACAAGACCTAGAAATCTCCAAAGAACTAGTTCGAATGTTGAAACTGCCCCCTTTCGGGCATATGAAATAGAATGAGACCTCACGGTACCAGAAAAATTTAGTATAAATAGTGGGAGATTATTAAACACATGCAAGGTTATAAGAAATTCTCAAATACCAGTTTTGGGTAGACTCGTGTCTAGTTAATCTTTAATCTTAGACAGCTTAACGCATGACGTTATGTCACTTACACCCTAAAGAAACTAGATTTTGATGGCCTGGCAGCAAGTCAAGTAAGGTCTCAAATAGACCCAGATGAAAAGGGATACAGGTGAGCTCATCACCAATCCTAATATGCAATAAAATAAACAGGCCAACTCATCACCGCTAATTGCAGGTCATTTGGAGATAAGCGAATCCATCACCAACCACCCGCTTAGATATAGTCCCTCGTCTAATGAGACTATTTAGTACCTACTGCAATTAAGCCCTCGAGTTTTTCTCAATATGATTGGTAGTTTGTTGCAGAGAAAGGTTCGATGGTGGTTCCTTTTTACCACCATATTAAGGAAATTTCACCTATATAAACGTGCTTAATATGCAATTAAGTAAAATGTCTGTCGTTTAATTTACGGATATAGAAATGGACACTTTAATAATAGATTTTATCGTAAGTCGGCGTGGCCACAAAATGCTGATTATAAATGATTACAAGTTTGAAAAACGAAGTGTTAAAAGATGAAAAAGTATTGTGGTGTTGCACTGTGAAAGGCTGTCCAGCAAAATGCCATAGAGAAGGTAAGTTTAATTTTGTATTCTAATATATTCCGTTGTGTACATATACTATGCACTATATACAGAGTGGTTAATTGCTTCACGCACCATAAAGATTCCAACTGTACATTTTTAAAACGTATATATTTGCTACCCTAATTATTTTAGAGCAAAAGTGTAAATAAGTATTTTGTAAAGAAAAAAATACCATGCTTATATCTATAATATAATTTTCTTTAATGTCTGTTTGTCTGTCTGTGGCACAAAATAAAATCTCACGTTCCGGCTTCACAGATGTTTATATTTGTTTAGGTTTTGTTTTTCTTATCTTAGCGCTCGGATCGGAGCGTGACCTTTCGAGTATCCTATTTCACGTGCGCATAGCGAGCAATTTGCTTGTTTTGAATAATTTTCGATTTACAGTAGAACCAATGTAACTATGTGGGCGGAAAAAACCACACCTAATATTAGAATCTAGTAATTTCTAAGCTCTGTATATAGTAATCAAAGTATCTGTATGCATTCAAGGGGCAAATTATTATTTACAGTGCACGTTAGTAAAAGGGGTTTTAACTTATCATCACACATACTCGTACATACAGTTTTACTCGCAAATATACGCTACACATGCAAATCCGTGAATAAAACTACATAAGCATACAGGGTGATTGAAACTCGAGGAATAGGGTTTAAATTTAGCAAATTTGCTAAAGATTGTGTACTTCAGCTGGCGACTGCTTCAATTATTCGCAAACAGATTCCATGCACATGTAATTTTTCTCACGAGAAATCTTAAAAAACTCAGAAACCGAATTTTAGAAAAAAAAATTCTTTGCACTCTATTTTAGGTTATTATTAGCCTTCACAGACTCCTTCGTTTTTATTTTATTGATATTAACCTGATTTCTTGTGAGCGTGGTTTTTCACTTTTAGTTCGTGTGATAGCATTTCTTTTTTCTAATATTAACGAAGTGCAGAAGTAAAGTAAATAGTTCGTAAAGGTGCAGAGCAAAATATTAAAATTCAGTCAGTCAATTTTCTAAATTCCGATACCTAGTATCCTAGTACCTGTATTTTAGTTATTCGAAATTTCTCGTCAGACCGTTACATGCAAGTCAAATCTGTTTGCATAGGATCACCCTGCACGTGTGACATAAATTTACTTTTTCTTTTTAATTTTTTTAAATTAATTAATAATTTTTTTGTTTTGTTTTAAAGGCGGCGATGACATCGTACTTTGGCACGAGTTAAATCACAATCATGATCGGGATGTGCAGAACTTAAGCAGACAAGTCATAAGCAATTCGTGTAAAAGAAAGACTGCGGATGATTTGTGCGAAAGACCAGCGAAAGTAATCAATTCGGAAATCGCTCACTCTACATACAAGAGGAACATCACCACGAAGGACATCGATTTAATTAGACACAACATAAACCGAAGTCGTCTGTGCATCATGCCGAACAATCCACGAAACAGCCATGAAGTCCACGAAGTCTTGAATACGATGAACCCAAAAACTGATCGAGAATAATGTTTTTTTCAACAATACCGAAAATCATATAATTATATTTTGTTGTGTTTCCAACTTAAAATGCTTGTCAAAAGGCGTCACTTATTACATGAACGGCACATTTAATTATGCTCCTAAATTCTTCTTTCAACTATTTACCTACCATTCACTGTGTACGTAATGGTCATTACATACCACTCATATTTTGCCTCCTTTCTAACAAACTTATCCAAACATATATCAAAACGTTTGAAAATTTAAAAAAGTCATCGAAATTATTTAATTTCACTTTAATTCCACAGCGCTGTTAATCACGTTTGGCCATCTGCCACTACATTTGGGTATCGTTTTCACTTAGCTCAGAGTTGGTACAAAAAAATCCAGCAACTAGAATTGGTTTCTATTTATAAACAGCTCAGTCAGATGCAAAGTGGCTTCATCATCTTTTTGGATTACCTTACCTTCATCCCCTCAAAGTTAGCGAATGTTTTGTAAATAATAATTATATGAATGATTTACCTTCTCCAGAAGCGTACAGTAGAATGGCTGATTATTTAGTGGATAACTATATTAGTGAAGATGCCACTTTCCCTCCATCGTTATGAGCTTCCAATTCAAGCCATTTAGGTTTGACAACCAATCCATGCGAATTGTTCCATGCTCACTTTTCTAATGCCTTCTACAATACTCACCCAAATAAAAATATGTTTATTCAAACTGTATTACATGTGCAGACTGGTATATACATTAAAAGCCAGAGTATACACATTCCAGCCATTGTGAAAACACGGAGAGTGAAACAAGCTGAATGGTTTCTATAAGAAAAGTTGCGTGAGCAGAAAGACGGCGTATATTTGATTATCACTTTGTAAAGCTTGTATCGCATAGGTATAAAGTTTTGACTTCGAATGATATCTGAAAATAATTAACAATTAAATGTGTTATGTATTGTTTGAGGCTTTCGCGGTTACTCAAATTATTCTCCTTAGCATAGAATTTCGGCTTAGACCGCGTAGTATTTGTATATGAACACCCAGCATTTTCTGGCTTAATGTGCCTTGCACCTTGTGAAGTCGAGCAAAAACCCGCTCGATGGCCATGCTCTTTGGTGGCTCGTGTTGTTTGAGTATCTTGAGAACGAGGATACTTAGGCAGATTTGGCCGTTTTGCTGTTTGTGCATCCATATTCACTAACGTTTCGCAAGACCTTGCAGCTTGCATCATCAGAGTGAAAGTCGCACTAAGAACCGAAGGTCGGTGTGGAGCTCCACACCGACCTTCGGTTCTTAGTGCGACTTTCACTCTGATGATGCAAGCTGCAAGGTCTTGCGAAACGTTAGTGAATATGGATGCACAAACAGCAAAACGGCCAAATCTGCCTAAGTATCCTCGTTCTCAAGATACTCAAACAACACGAGCCACCAAAGAGCATGGCCATCGAGCGGGTTTTTGCTCGACTTCACAAGGTGCAAGGCACATTAAGCCAGAAAATGCTGGGTGTTCATATACAAATACTACGCGGTCTAAGCCGAAATTCTATGCTAAGGAGAATAATTAAATGTGTATCTACTTATGTATATAAAAAGATGCGTTCTTTCAAATTCCGTAATAAAAAAAAAGTTGCCATTTAAAAAACACATTGATAACGCCATACCTCATACGCGGGACACCCTGTATGTATGCATTTTATTTTAAAAAAACGCGCAAAAAAAATAAAAATCGACGGGTCCGAGCGTTTTTTCTAAAAATTATTCCTTGAATTCTTAACGAATTTATCCACTACTTTACGAAAGCACTGTATATTGTGTAAATTTATTTTGCATTAATTTAATAAAAAGTGTTTCCACCAATTTTTGTTTCTTTATTTTCCTAGGTAGGTGTTTCATACCGTGGCGGCAATTTAAATTTTATTGATATGTTCAAAAACGATTAAGTGGTAATTAGAATGCTGGTGATGAGTTGGCCGGTTCTTATCTGATGCCGGTGATGAATTGGCCTATCATTAAGACCTACAAAATTAGCTAGGGATTAGTTGGTGATGAATTAGCGTCCGCCCATGAAAAGATATAAAAATGAGAATTGAGATGGCTAGATTTTCTTTTAAGAAAATAAAACCGTTGTTCTGCAATGACAATCCCAACCTCAAAATATGCTAGCCCACGATATATTGTTATATTTGGTCGGATCCGTTATACGAGGTAGGGACATGGATCGTCAAGATTATTTCGCTTAACTGTATTGAAGTCTTCAAAATGTGGATTTACAGAAAAATGCTGCGAGTAACATGGACCGACCTATTAACTAACAATGAAGTTCTACGCAGAGCAAAGGCCGAATGGGAGCTGATAACTACCGTACAATGTAGGGAAATTGCATACTTGGGCCATGTTCTTCGAAGGGAGAAGTATCGCCGGTTGTAGCTCACCTTGGACGGAAAGATTGAAGGTCAACGAAGAAGAATGTCATGCCTGAGGAACATTCGGGAATGGACAGGTATACATAGTGTGGCACAAGACACAAAATGTAGTAGTACCCAGATGAAGGTGAACTGAAGATGTAGGTTCGTTCAACAGATGGTGCGTATAATCTTACAAGTACATGCATCGCAAAAGCATAGGTGTTGATAGGCATGCAATCTAATTACACCAGGCGTACACTTAGTCCCCATTAATAATAATAATAATAATCATCATCATCGACTTAAAAATACGAAGTTATTTATGAAGAAGTTGTGCAGAAAAATTATTGGCTATTAGGAATAAAGTTTCAATCAGGAAGGAATAATTTTATTTTGGTATTGATTTATCGGTCTCCGTCAGGTTCATGTACGGAATTTCTGGAATTCTTTGAAGAATGGTGTGAAAATCTTACTGAACAACAATCTGCTAAAGTCTGGGTCGTGGGTGACTTCAATTTAAATTGGGAATCACAGAATCTGTATTCAATCAGGCTGAGAAGGTGTATTGAAACATGTGGACTGTGGCAGAAAGTTAAAGAGTGGACAAATATTATGTATAACAGCAAAACAGTGATTGATCTAGTTTTCACAAATGATTGGGAAACTAATGTTGATGTATCCAATGAACCACGAGTGTCTTCTCACAGAACGTTGATGTTTTATATTACCTTGACAGTACAGAATAAAATAATACATGTTAGAGATAAAATAAGAAATGTGGAGGAATGCAGAGATAAACTCTCAAATGTAGACTTTAATTACAGAACAACTGACCTAAATATAAAAGTTGAAAATTTTATACATAATGTAAAGGCTATTTATGACGATATATGTCCAGTAAGAAGAATTGAAGTAAAGGGTAGAGCTGTGTGGTTCAATAAAAGAGTCAAGGGTGCTATATATCATAGAAATTTGCATTACAAGCGTTATGTTCAATCTGGACTAGGGAGTGATTGGGACAGATATAAAGAAGAAAGAAATAGGGCAGTTGCGGTGATGAGGGAGGAGAAAAGATTATTTTTTGAAAATAAAATTGATTATGCAAGAGGCAATTCAAAACAAAGGTGGACTACGTTAAAGAGCATTATTTCCAAAAGAACAGATGAAAATATTATCAGTATTAATTTTGATGGTAATTTAGTTCAAGATTTAAATGTGATCGTAGAGAATTTTAATTTATATTTTGTGAATAGTATTCAAGATATTGTTAGTTCAATACCTGATTGTGTCATGGATATTACCATACCAGAAGTAGGACAAATTTTTAGTAGTTTCACGTTATTGGATAAAGTTACTCTACAGGAGTTACTCATTGTAATGAAAGATAAAAGCAGTCCTGATAATATACAAATTAGTTTTATTAGGCAGTTCTTTGAAGAAATGTGGGCGCCTATTGTAAATCTGGTGGATACATCTATGGAGACTGGTGAGGTACCTCAAGCACTTAAAATTGCTACAGTTATTCCAATACGAAAAGTGCAGAAAACCAATAAATGTGAAGAATTTAGACCTGTGAATATGTTACCGACTATTGAAAAAATCCTGGAAAAAGCAGTATATCGGCAGTGTTTACAACATGTGAAAGACAATAATATTTTAACTAAATATCAGTCAGGCTTTAGAACAAACCACAACTGTGAAACAGCGCTGCAGTGTGTGGTGAACGACTGGAAGATGGGTAAAGATAATGGAGATTTGGTGGTTGCAGTGTTTTTGGATCTAAAACGTGCCTTTGAAACCGTCGATGTACACAAACTTATAATAAAACTTAAAAAATATGGATTCCGTGATACAGTGTTAAAATGGCTTTCAAGCTATTTATCAAACAGAAGACAAGTTGTGGTGTATGATGGAATAAAATCAAGTGAAATTGAAGTAACTTCTGGAGTACCACAGGGGAGCATCCTGGGACCACTATTGTTTGCACTGTATGTAAATGATATAGTTAACGTATTACAGTATTGTAAAATACATATGTTTGCTGATGATACAGTAATTTATATAGCAGGAAAAAACGCTTTTACAATTGTAAGACAACTAAATGCTGACTTACTGAATATTAGTAAGTGGTTGATGGCGAATAAATTGAAATTAAATGTTTCAAAAACTAAGTGTTTAAGTATGGGTTCCCCGATGAGATGCCAGGAATTACTGAATAATGACATACCTGTGAAAGTTGGAGACGCTGAAATAGAATTTGAAGATACCATTAAATATCTAAGAGTGGTAATAGACAGCAGATTGAACTTCAATGAACACACAGATTACATTTGTAAGAAGATAGGCAGAAGACTGGGGTTATTAAGCAGATTGAAATATCTGTCAATACATACTAGAAAAATAGTGTATAATACTTTAGTGTTGCCATACTTTTTTTACTGTGGAACAGTTTTGTTTAGTTTAAACAAAACAGCAATTGCAAGGCTACAGAAACTACAAAACTGGGGTATGAGAAGTATCCTCAAGTGTGATCGATATACTCCAGTAAAGGACATGCTACAATATTTTGACTGGCTCAGCTTACAAAAATTAGCTGAATATCATTGTATGATCTTCTTATACAAGCTGAAGAGTGGGCTGTTACCGGACTATTTCAACCATTTGAATATTCAGTGTGTGAATGTACATGATCATTTGACTAGAAATCGGGACAATTTTTTTATAAACACAAATAATAATTTTTGTTTATGTTGAATTCTATTTATGGTAATGAATTTTATTTATGTTAATGACATTATTATTTTGGTATGTATTTATTTATTTAGTTACTTTATTTATTTAGTTATCTATTATTCATTTATTACATTTTGTTAAATAAGTTGGGCATTATTGTTGGAACCTTTAATTTAGTTTTTGTTTTTTATTTAATTTTGTTGGTTGTATTAGCTTTTGCTAAATAAAAATTTTATTATTATTTTATCATCTTTATGAGCAAAGCTAATCCAGTACACAGAAAAACAAAATAAAAATAAAATAAAATTTTACATTATATAAAATTATACATACATAGAACATTAAGACATTTACATATCAATTATATATTCAAAACATAATAACATTTTATACCGGTTATTTTAGTTTAACATAACTAATCACTTTTTGTTTGAAAGAGCGTATAATATTGCTATTTTTTACATCTTCAGGTATCTGATTATACAGGTTTAGTCCTTTAATAAATAGTTAATTATGTGCAGCATAAGAATTAGTTCTATGAATATAAAAATTATTGTGGCTTCTAGTATTATACACGTAATTGTGCTTATCAGAAACAAACGCACTTAATTTCAGTAACTGTTTAGGTAACATATTATTTGCGAGTTTATAAATGAAAGTAAAAACATTCAATAACACAAACTGTTCTACTGACTGAATATTTAAAGTATGTAACATTTCACTAATTGGTGTGTATCTTTCACAGGATAATATACATCTTAGAGCTCGATTCTCGATTCTGTGTTACTTGCAGGGTTTTATATTGAGTGTTAGATAAAACAAGCATAATTGTTGGACAGTAAATAACATGAGGCACAATAATGCATTTATAAATTACTAATTTTGTCCATGAGCTTAGATATTTACCAATTCTATATAAAAAAGACATTTTCTTTGATGTCTTTTTTGCTACATATTCACAATAACTGGAAAACGTTAAATGTTGGTCAATAACGATTCCTAAATATTTAAATTCTAATACATTTTGTATGATGTAATTATTTATTTTAATATTTAACATTTGTTTATTACAGGATTTATTTTTAAGTATCATGGACTTAGTTTTTTCCAGATTTAAACTAAGCTATTGGCATTCAACCATATACAAATGTTTTCCATTTCAGTATTGAGTACATCATTTATGCTATTAGGTAATATCTTCACCAATAGAATAGAGTATCATCTGCGAACATTTGAATATGACAGCTTCGCACCACAACAACTATGTCATTTATGTACAAAAGAAATAAAATAGGACCCAATACAGACCCTTGAGGCACACCATATTTTACTTCTTGTAGGTCTGAAATACAGTTTGCACTTATAAGACCAAAACCACTGCAAAACACTTCCTGTCAATTCCATCTTCTTAAACAAAATTTCTCTATTTATTGTCCCAAAAGCATGGCAAAAGTCCAGAAATATCGCACCCGCATATTTTTTATCGTTTAATGCACTTTTCCATTCAGCGAGTATTGATTGTATTGCCGTTTCACAAGAATAAGTTTGTCTGAAGCCAGCTTGATAATTGTTAAAATATTGTTATCATTTATGTATATAAGTTTTTGTTTCACTACAAGCTCCAAGAATTTCTCATACGAGGGTAGCATGTTAATACTACGAAATTCATTACATAAGATAGCGTTTTGCTTTTTTTCGATAGGCGCATAGGTCTAGATTTTCAATTTTAACGATGAATGCACAAGAAACGGTTTTCTGTATTTTTCTCAAAATGTGTATCTTGTGATAATTACTTATTATCGAATTTTTAGGGCGCGGGTGACTATCGGACTCATAGATATGAATTTCACACATACTCACTGAACTACATACATACATAAACGGTTCCTCTTCTACCGGCTACTGCCAGTATTGAGATTAGGTTTGTCTATGCTACATTTCCTCAATTTTCTTCTTCCATAGTTTTCTGTCTCTTGCCGTTTCTTCTACCCTGCGCCAATCCACTCCCATCTGTTTTAGGTAATTTGCTATTTCGTCATTCCATTTTCGCCTAGGTTTGTTTCTTCCTTTCTTTTTTGGTCTTCCCATTTTTCACACATTTTTTGCTGTCCTTGCTGTTGCCATTCTAACCATATGTCCGAACCACCTCATAGCATTAACCATGATTCTATGTTCTACCTATTTTACCCATAGTCTTCTTATGTGTTCACTCATCACTTTATCTAGTAATTTTAGTCCTGCTATTCTTCTAAGTATCTTCATTTCGATTACCTGGAGCTTTCTTCTCTGTTGTTTACTCAAGGTCCAAATCTCTGAACCATATGTCAATGTTGGTATGTATAATGCATTATATATTCTTATTTTTGTTTTTGATATTTCTTTGTTATTTATTATCTGTTTATTTACTACAAAATATAATTTGGTGGTAGCTTTTATTCTTTCGTCCACTTCTGCTTTTATTTTACCATTCTCCGTTATTACGGCTCCTAGATATTTAAATTGCCGTACTTGTTGTATTATATCTTGCTCTATCTTAATCTCAAGTATCCATTCGTTTTCTCGATATTGCCATTGTTTTCATTTTGTCCATATTTATGCTTAGTCCATGTTTCAGGAGTTCTTCTTTCTAAATAAGTAGGTTATGTTGTAGGTCATTTTCTTTGTTAGCCAACAGGACTACATCGTCAGTAAAAGCTAAATGGTTTACTGTTATTCTTTCCATCTTGTAGAATCCACATGTGGCGTCTTTTATCTTACTTTTATATTTCTGTTGTTCTTTCAATTATCTGCTTAATCGTATGTAAGGCATCTCTTGTTCCTCTTTCCGATCTAAACCCATTCTGGCCGTCCTCTAAGGCTTGTTCTATTACATTTTTTAGGCGCTCAGTTAAAATGCTTTCGTAAAGTTTCATAATTACACTTAACAGCGAGATGCCTCAATAGTTTTTACAATTCTTCCTGTCTTCTTTTTTAAACAGTGCTAGTATTATTGCAATTTTCCAATCGCGGGGAATTTCGCTTGTCTTTGCTATTTTAGTCAACAACTAGTGAATCACCCGAGCTACGCTTTGCTTTGCTAATTACCCGATTTAATTAAATTAAATATAATTTAATTTTACTTTACTTTTTCGTACTTTTTTTTAAAGTAAAAACCGGCCTACAATCTAAGTCTAAAAATTAGCAAAACTTTAAGCTATCATACATTTTAATCGGTCCAGTATCTTCGAAGGAGGTGGCGAACAAACATACAAAGAAATAGACCACCGATTTTATGATATAGATTGTAAAAGAACTTTTTGCCTGTAATTCCCATTGCCTTCACCATTTTAGGAATAATCCCGTCATGTCCTGGTACTTTACTGGTTTTTTTGTTTCCTTATGGCCGTTTCTAGTTCTTCCATTGTTATGTTTAAGCTGCCTTTTTCATCTATACTTAGCACAGGTAATGTTGTTACTGTTCCACTGTCTTCTTCCTCATTATTACTGTCTAGCAGTTAATTAAAATATTTCCTCTACCTCTCCATAATTTCTTCTTCTTGCGTTAGTAGTTGTTCCTTTTTGTCCATAATATAGTTAATTTCGTTGCCTGTTTTCTTCTATTTGTCTCTTACGACTTTGTAGAAAAGTTTCTGGTTACTTGATTCTCCTCCAATTTTAGACCAAAATTCTGCCACGCGTTTCTCTTGTTTTTGAGCACCATGCCTTTGACCATTTTCCTACGTTCTTTGTACAGCTCGTAACTTTCTGCTTTTTGCTCCCTTAGGTACTTTTTCCATGCAATCTTTTTCGTTTTTATGGCTTGCTTCACCTGCTTTGTCCACCACGGAGTTTGTTTACGACTTTTATTTTCTACTGTTGTGCCACAGGTTACCGCTGCGCTTTCCATCATGCTGGTTTAAGTATTTAATAATAATAATAATAATAATAAATCCATTTATTGGATACCAAAAAGGTATACAAACCGAGGGAGTTTGGCAAAGCCAGTCTTCCACCCTTCAGAGGCATGACACAAATACAAGCAAATGCTGTACACACACAAACTTAAGCTAAGACAAAGCAGTACATAATAGCAACATAACATAACTATCTTAATCCGGGTTACTAACTAATTCTAACAACGCATTCTTAACAGAAAGTGGGTGATCAAAAAACGTATCCAAGAAGTTGATCAACAATGTGGGAGACATTATAGAAAACAGCCCTCAAATTTAGCTGTTCGATGTTGTGTCATTGTATAACTATTTAACCTGATATTTACATTGTGAACTTCTGATCTTTTGCTCAACAAATCGTACAAATATCTTGGCTTTTTAGTACAGATCAGAGCATATAAAAACCTACAATACAAATACATATTACGTTGTTTTACATTGAACTCTTTTAAATAGATCATATAGGGAATGATGTGTTCTTTGTATTTAACGTTACAGACAAGTATTTCCCACGTGTCTTGCACTTCGAAGTCTTTCGGTCTTTTCTTGTATGTATTTATTCTTTCTTCCAAACAGTCTTTGTATTTCTCTTGTGTTTGCTTTTCTCTAAGTTTATACGTTTTAATTTTTTTACCGATTATCCTTTAGATTTCTTTCCATTTACTTTCACATTTTGCGCTACTGCTATTTTCGTTTCCACCAGGTTATGGTCACTACCTATCTCAGCACCTCGTTTTACTCTAGTATCTCTTACTCTTTCCATTACTGCTTTCGAGACTAATACATAATCTATAATGGAGTTTTCTTCTGTACTTTTTAGCACCCTCGTATATTTATGGATACGTCTTTATTTAAATCTGATATTTGTGACTACCAATTCGTTTTCCATACAAAATTCCAGCAGATGTCTTCCATTTCTAGTAATTTCTTCCTCTCCGAACTCCCCTATGTAGGGCGCATATCTAATAACATCCTTACCAACCTTTGAGTTTAGGTCTCCTACTATTATTAATTCATTCTCTATTTTTTCTACAGCTTCTTGTAATTTATTGAAAAGTCCCTTCTCTTCTTCTATCTTAGTCTAGCTTCTGTTTATCGTTAATTTTTAGACCTAACTTATATTCCCAATATAATACTTTGTCTTTCTACTCCTTATGTATCAGCCATGCTACCCTCTCCTTGGCTCTTTCCATTACTTTTATTCCACTGTAGATTAGTAGATGATCATTCATTATCTTTGTGCCCTTACCCTTCATCTTAGTTTCAGTAATTCCCAGTACCTTTATTTTTGATTTGTCGAATTCATTTACAAGTTCTTCTTCTTTTCGTTTATGCTTTGTATGTTCCATGTTTCTATGTGAAATACATCTTTATTCATGATCTCAGCCTTAATAATAGTAAAAGTAAAAATTATAGTTTATGGTCTTAGTGACCAATTACATGTTTGGCGTAGACGCATCGAAACTTATACTAACACATTAAAAAAACGAAATTATATACAAAAACTACTTTTGTTCGTTGATTTATAGTTTATTTTATTCGCAGTCCTTTCCGTTGCCGTGTTTGTCTTGACTTTCCCACCCTTAGTGTGTGTACTTAGTTTTTGTGAAGCCTAATCGCCCACTTTTTTCAAGCTTTCATCTTCTGCTTCGGGCCACTCGTATTTTATTTTGTTTATTTCTATTTTTCTGTAACCAACTTTAATTTTCTTGCATTGTCTTTTGTCTTTCCTGGCAACCTTCCTTATTGCTGCCTGTATTTTCTGTTCTGCCATGGTGAGATCACAGTCTATGTATATTTCTCTATTACCCAGTTTACTTTTTTGTTTCAGTATTTTAAGTGTTTGGTCAAAATTTTTCAGTTTAACTACAGTCACCTTAACTTCCTGTCTCCCTACCTTAAATGTAACTTCGATATCCGTTCTTATGCATATTTCATGCAGAAGGAAATCTTTAACTTTTTGCTTGGTATTATCTTTGTTAAATTCTATACCCTTGATAATAATGTTGTTTTTCTTGTTTGCCCTTTCCTGATTTTCTAGCTTTCTTTTTATTACCTATGTCCACTTCTTTACGCAGTTCCGTTCTTTCTGTGTCCCATTTAACTTCATTCTTTAATAGCTCTTCCTTCAGGCTCCTTATTGCCTCTCCATATTTTTTCATTTGTTTACTAATGCTATTTATAGTCACTTTGGTACTGTTGGTATCTCCTTTTATTTCTTGTATCTGGGCATATAATCCCTTTATTAACTTTTCAAGGTTTTCTGTCCCCGTTGTTTCCTCTTCTCTTTGTTTCTCTGGGTTCTTACTTATAATTGATGTTGATTTCTGCCATTTTTGTTCCTTTTACAGGCTTCTGCTTCTCCTTCCGTTGCGTTGGGTTCTTTCTCCTGTCTTTTCCTTTTACTGTTCGGCTCTATTATGTTATCGACGTTATTTACCCTTGTACATAGGGTTGCCATATTTCTAAAACTCCAAACCGGGACTCCTAGTAACCCTTCCCCCTCCCTTCAAAAAACATTCAATTGTTATAATTTTATAATAGGAAATCAACGAATCATTTAAAATAAATTTTATTTATTTTTCATAAACTTAGGAGTTAAGTAAATACTTAGTTACAAGGATAAAAGGGACTTATTTTTTTATAAGTAACTAAATAAGGAACACAAAATAAAATATATAACTCTCAACTTAATATAAACTTATAGAAGATATTAAAAAGATAAAAATAATAATTTGAGAACTGTCAAAATACACAAGTTGGTAATATTTTTATCCTTTGGTATAATTATTATTATACCACATTTACCACTGATTGAAGAATAGCATCCATAGTTGATGATTTCATTCACATGTCCATTGGATAACCATTAGCGAAAATATTCGCTCAACGTTGGCATTATGGGAAGGAATAGAGGATAGAGAATGAATTAGGCATTGTTCTGTGGAATAGACAGTACATATTTACACATATCTAAAAATACCATCAGCCCTATCCGTGATAGGCGTAGGAGTATTGTTAACCATGGACGACGCTGCGTTACTTTAAATAGTGTGTTGTAGTAAATTTCTAATCCACAGCTATAAGTTAAGATAATTTTGGAGGCTTTCACAGCCATTGTCATTAAGTAACAAGCCTCTTACGAAAGTGGGCGAAACGTTGCGTTCTTCGACCTCAATAATGACACGGTCCAATCCCGGAAATCGTTTGTTAGCTATAAGTTATGTTACAAGTTATCGTTGTAAATTAAATTATCAATTTGTGGATAAAAATTGAGTAAAATTTGTTAAGTAGAGTTTAGAAAGCGGGACAAATTGCCGTCCCGGTACCTTTTTTCGGGACATTGGGAAAAACCACTAAAAAACGGGACAATCCCGGGAAACCGGGACGTATGGCAACCCTACTTGTACACTCCTCAATCATTAGTCTTTTTATGGTTTTTCACTCCCTCACTGCAGTTGTGTTTATTGTCTACTCGTACTGCCTATGTTACGCCACTGCCACCTATTGTTATCGCCTTCGTTCGACCACCCCTAGAAAGCAGCTACTGCGCACCAGCCGGCACGGTGCGTTGACCTTGTTTCTCTATTGACCCGTCAAACACTTGCGGTATCCTGGTTCATGCTCGCACACTAAAGTACATTTTTTTTTCTATAATAACTGTCAAAGTGTTAGAATGTTGGTAGATATGTGATTAAAACGCTAGGAAATTTTTATACCTCGTGTTGGTAGAACTTTTTCAAAATTATGGTTATGTGTCAATTTTGAATGTCAAAGTTTCTTAATGTGAACTCTTGACAAATTTCTTTTTTTAACATGGACTCATCATCATCATCAATAAAATCGGATAAAAAACGAAAACCAAGAAATATTTTAAATGCAAAAATTAAGCAAGCGATATTAAATTATGACATATCTGTCAAAACGACAATCATTTTTTTAGCGGAAGAAAAGAACTAAAAAATCTATGTACCAACATTATTAAAACTAGGGACCCTGCAGGAATGCAACTTATCTCCTAGAAAGTTGACCTTGAAAATTATTATAGAAAAAAATGTACTTTACTTTAGATTTATTTAGACACTAAATCCCGTTTTATATGTCATTTAGTCGCCTATTTAACTGATTCACTTTCACTTCGCAGTTCAACAACTTGTTACCGTCCTGCACTATAAATTACGCGTAATGAACTGGGATAAAGCCTGAAAACAGGTATTCTATCGCCAGCACTTTATTACACGTCTGCACTCTCGGCCGCCGCGACTATTCGTCTGAACTATTTCTACTAATTTGCAATTTTTGCAGCAACCGCTCAATCACAAGCTTTTGTGAAGACTGCCACCCCTTTGGCGTTTAAGAAAAGTCGTAAAATTAAGTTTACCGAAGGTGTCTCGCAGGATGAACTAAACATTCTATCCCGAGAACGACATAACCTCTCAGGGTAGTTTCGGCGCCAGTTCGTATGGAAATATGGAATATTAATGTAAAGAACATAAAGCTTTTGAACGAGATTAGTTGGTTTTGTATGTGTTTGTCGATTTGTAATCGGGTTATTATCAATAGTCGTTAAGCGGCCGTGTAACTACAATGTGAGTATGGTGTAAGGGTCAAACACTCGGTTGCTATGATATGATTAAGGTCACGAATTGGAAATTCGGTTTGCGAATGTATTTTTAACATTGAAAATCCGAAATAATAATCTTCATTGCTTGGTTGCTTGCTTGCTTGCTTGCTTGACGCCACTTTGAGAGCGAACGCGTGGGCCGAATTGGCTGATTTTAGTGTCAATCGACTCAAGGCTTTTTTTTATGTGGAGTCGCTAACCTCAAATTAACTCGACACACAAATGGATCACTCTTGTACAAATTGCATTAAATGAATTATTTCGCGCAAAATTTGGGTGCAGAACGCTAGTGTTTAAATAATTGGAGATGTGACGCTAATATGGGGCTCTTTTAGCGATTTGTGTGACGCTTGGAAAATGCGCAGTTTTCGCGAATTTTGCAAGTTGTACGTATTGCAGGTGATTGTTGTTGGTGTAATTTTAAAGATCTCGTCAAAAGCAAACTTTCTAAAGAGGTAAAAATGTAAGATTTGAGGGGGCGAAAATACTGATGTTAAAACGATTTTCTGCACACAAAAGCGTTCGATGCCGTTACATCGCATACTTTTTGAAAGATTCAAATGTGATTTAGGGCTTCTTGGAAAGAGGATGAACAACGCTCATCATACTGGCTGTCTTTTGGGGTCTGCGATGCACGGGCGCGAAGTTACGGGGGCAGAAACTTGTAGCAAATTTGATGTTCTCATAAACAGGCGGAAAGACAATGTGGAATTTTGTTTTTGGCAGTGTGTGGATGAATCTGTGGGTTTTTAAGAATTTTGCGGCTCAGGTGGATTTAGGGGTTGCAAAATGGGGAAAACGTTATAATTATCAGAAAACCTTAAAATTAGTATTTGTGTGAAATTCGCTGCTTGGAGACTTTCTACTGGTCAATTGGATTTTTAAGAGAATTTGGAATGTGGGAATTTTTCAGCCCAGGTGGATTTGTAGGTTGCAAAATAGGGAAAACCATTATAATTATCAGAAAAACTTTAGAATTAATATTTGTGTGAAATTCGTTGTTTGGAGACTTTCAATTGGATGTTTGTATTTTTTAAGAGAGTTCGTGATGCGGTAGTGAGGGGAGATTACCATTGGCAGGGTTGGGATGTTTGTGTCACCTGTTTGTACTAAAAATTAATGCGGAATTGTAATGGAAAGAATTGATGGGACTTTAAAAATATAAATACATGTTCATATGTATATGTACGGAAAATGCAAACTTACTTAGTTTAGACAACGTAAAGGCTCCCCAAACAACAAATTTTTTCAAAATATATTTATTGAAAAATTATCATAAAACTAAAGACATATCGACTAAACAACCCAAGGGTCTATTTACATCTAATCCCATTTTCATACTGCCCCGTTCCTCCTGATAAAAGCAACGTTGTTCCAGTTCTTAGATTTGGTATTAAAGCACGTTTCATGAGTAAACAAAATAAACTATGAACAAAATATGTGGAGCTGCCGATCGGATGACTTGTAATTTTCAGAACTCCTTTAAAACGGGTAATAAATGTAATAATAAGAATGACTCATATAAGCACTACATCTTCTAAAGTTATATAAAAAAATTTGAATGTAATGTCGAATTCAACATCTTTATCTAATTACAAATTAATATTAAAGTGTACAAGATACTGAAAAGGTTCAAAACTGTAGTACGTACTATTTATTATTGATGTCCTATGCAGGAGAACTTTGCAATAACGTTTCACGTGGAGTATAATAAACAATAATAATACATTAGGTATATGTTAAAAAATTTTGACTATTTTAATTAAATTTGGAAATTTTGGAGACTTTAAGTCAATTATTATGTAAAATTTAGCATGATTTATATTTGAGGAATCATACAAATCAATAAGTCGTAATAAATTTAATAGTAAAACGTTTCGCCAATAATATTGGCTTCATCAGTTATAAAAATTATGATAACATTTTGAAAAGATAAAGTAATTAATGGATTATAAAGACATTATTATAGTTAAGTTGTTAAATGTTTGATTCTGAAAATTACAAAAATTACAAAAAACTAAAAAATTTTTTTTTGTAATTTTCAGAATCAAACATTTAACAACTTAACTATAATAATGTCTTTATAATCCATTAATTACTTTATCTCTTCAAAATGTTATCATAATTTTTATAACTGATGAAGCCAATATTATTGGCGAAACTTTTTACTATTAAATTTATTACGACTTATTGATTTGTATTATTCCTAAAATATAAATCATGCTAAATTTTACATAATAATTGACTTAAAATCTCCAAAATTTCCAAATAATAATACAGATGTGAACAATTTTAAAACTTTTTTTTTATTTCAGTCCCTTGTACATTTTTCAGACTTTGCAAATTTTATGCCAGACTTGAAAATTATCAAAATTCATTTTCAATGCATTAACAAATGTTGGTAAATTGCAACTTCTGTAAACATTTTTAATTTAGTAATGATTCGGATACAAACCTTTGCATGTCCAATGCCACATTGTAGGCGTTCTCTGTCCTATCTGCACTCTCCACTCTCTGCTTGTGTATAATATTCATTTACTTGACATCTACATTGTCAAATCGGCGGTATATTGGCACCACTACTATTTTACTATGTAAGTATTTTTTGCTTTGTCATATTGGTAGAGCAAGTTCTAACTTCTCAAATATCAAGTTAATTATTGCCAATGCCTTTCTAAAGATTTTTTTATAACGTAATATGCAGAAGAGTGCAAATACACAAAACTTACAAATAAACGTACTCGCCTTTAATTAACTATTTTGACTTAAACAAATATTCAAAAGGTAATCTTACTTTTCTTCTTTCCACAAAGCCATATCAAGTACTTTTATTTAATTGTATTTGTTTCAGAAAGGGATTCGTCATGCATAACTCCAGATAATAAAAATGGCAATTGCGTACTAGTGAACCAATGTCCAGTGCTAGAGCAGCAATATTTGCAACCAGGAAGTAGCAGTGAAGTGGAACTGATTAGAAGGTCACTTTGTGGATTTCATGATGATGATGATGATAGAACAGATAGCGGAACAGATATGGTTTGTTGTAGACTGTCCCAAATCAAAAGAGGTATTATAATGTGTTACATCTCACATCTACCGGAAACTTAAACTAATATTACTAACGGTTTTATCCAGTATGTATTAATTACATTTATCAAAAACTGTTATCAAATGTTGTCGTTTTTGTTTAATTCTCAGTAAACAAAGTGATTCCTTTTTGTCACTTAACTGCGAAATAGATTTATGGTCTAGAACGCAAAATATATACTGGACATGATAAAGCGCAAAACTTAAACTGACGACAAAAGCGGTTTTGCAAAGTTATATAAGAATTTGAAACACAAATGTCAGCATGTGTATGACATGAGCCGTTACATCTACTAGAATTACACATAATCGTGCTATTGCTACCGTCGCTGCGAAAGTATTTAATTAATTCTGGTGGAGGTTGTAAACCACCTATGCTATCAAAATACAGAACAAAGTGATCTGCTAGGCCGTCCAATGTGTGTCAGGTCCTAGTTAGTGACGCCACATTCTCGTTTACGAATCAGCCAGGGCGTCCCGCACAAAGATTCCCCTAAAGTTGGGAATTTCTAAACGTTTAACATACTGCGCAATAGATGTTCGTTAATGCGCGGCGCGGCAGCTTCAACGGTAGTTTTTTTACTGTTACGGTCGTAGATATAACCCTTTTCCACGAGCAATAGTTTTCATAGCTTTGTTATGTAACTCCTTTTCCAGGAGATCCTTTTTAGCAGCCTTTGAAGCTCCCACTGCTTTAGCGACTGGTGCAGCACCACCTCCGAGGGATCCCAAGGCTTCTAATGCGGCAATTATAGGCATAAGTAGCAAGATACCTCCACTCTTGAGAGCATGTACTACTCTAGACCGGAGCCGACGTTTCCTTCGTGATTTCGAACGAAGAGCGCCTCCGAACTGGACAGGGATGCCACTTCCAAGACGTTTAAACCTACTACGCCTTGCACGTTTCCGTTTCTGAAAGACTCCCATTCCTCGTTTTGTCTTCGCCTTCATAATAGCGATAATAGGTAGTGTACGCTTTCGTTTCCGTGAGACTTCCATACCAGGAGTGCGTTGTGCACGCTTCTGTTTCCGGGAGACTCCCATGCTGAATGTGGTTTTTCCTTTCATAATTCCTGTAACAGCAAGGGCTGCCGCTCTTTCGCCAAGAGTAGAGTATTTTGCTTTAACATCTTCCCAAGCTTTCTTCGCGAGAACCTTATTTGTAGCGTGACGTGTCGAAAGATCACTAGATTGTGAGTATGCGATGTCGTGTTGCTTGCAGGCTTCGTCCAGCAGATTCCTTCTTCGATCGCTTCGAGAAAGCCGCTTGTTTAAGCGAGTACCAGGTCCGCAAAACTTGTAACCTGGTATATATAATTCGAAGGGCAACTTATCAATAAAGGTATTCAACAAACCGCGACCTTTCCATCTGACGGTTCGATGACGACTACGAGTTTTACGCCTAGTACAACTCATCTTAAACAAACGCTCGTCGAAAAGCGACTGACGGTGTGAAGCGCAAATTGTACACATATACTCTCCACAACGCGGTTAGAAGCCAGTAAAAAATCATACAGTAAATTCCATGTCAGAGGGGTACAGAAGGCACAGTGTTTTACTGGGTAGTGGATATAAAAGCGGTTTGATAGTGGGTCGATCCGGCTGTGGGAAAACGAGTGTGATGATCAGTTTATTAGAGCACCCCAATGGATTGCGCTTCAAAAACGTTTGTTTATATTCTAAAACTCTCGATCAACCTAAATATAACTTCATGAGGACGCTATTGGAGCCTCTGAAACAAATTAGAATCTTCGAATACTGCGACGGTTGTGTTATCAAGCCGCATGAAGCGAAAGAAAATTCTGTGATGATGTTTGTAGCGTGCGATACTCAAAGCATAAGTAGAGATTATTTTAGTTTCGGACGTCACCAAAACATAGATTGTTTTTACCTCTGTCAGACTTACTTATCAATCCCAAAACAACTCGTGTGAGATAATGCAAATATCATAATCATATTCCGACAAGATTACACGAATCTTAAACACATTTACGACGATCATGTAAACACAGACATGTCCTTCGACAAGTTTAGAAAGTTATGTTCTTACTGTTGGAATAATGAATATGCTAACAACCATCAAGCAAGAAGGTAGTCAAACAATAGAGCAAGAAGGTGTTGTAGAACCTCTGGTCAGAACCATCAAACGGCGAGTGTCTACACCGTCTGCCCTACCCCGTCCGAGAAATGGCAATACCCCCGTACGAGCGTCAACTGCAGATATTCCTATTGCAGGACTGTCTACTTCAACGGTAGCAACATCCACACCTGGAATTCTAAACAGAAAAGTATTGTATGAGAGTCTACCAGATGAGGAGCAACATTTAGAAGCCCAAGAGGAGGCGGAAATTGATACTTCGGTAGCAGAGGACAGGGAAACCGTGCGACAAATGATGGAACCGGAAGTTCTAGGAGAATACCTGGAACAGTTTCAATGCTCAACGGGAACATACAGAGCGGGCCATGAAACTTGTAGCCCCTGACTAATTTTGACTGCAACCCAAGTGACAAATGTCATTACATTCTAGATGGCTATATTTCGTAAAAATCAAAAAAAGATCAGCTAGGTAATGTCAAAGAAGTTACAAATTGCAGTGTATGTTATTTTGACAAGTTCGTGTTTTCGTAATTAGTTATCGCTAATGTGAAATCATGTTCACAAATAAGAAAAAAGCAAATATGATAATAATATTTGACGAAGCACATTCAGCATTATCCTAACCGCATAGCACCGTCTGAAAATATGTTTAGACGTCTGGAATTTTCGTTGCTTGATTATGGGAGTTTTACCAAACCTACTGCGGCAACAGCAATATCTGTTACTAACGGAGTTGACGAAAGTTTTACAATAGGTAGGCGAAAATCCCCATTTTAGTCAGCAAACCTTGGATACGAACTTCGAGATTAGCAGAGCTTCTATAAGAAGAATATTGACAGCAAATTCATTCCATTCTTATCATCTGACTTTGGTTCAAGCACTACATGACAACAATTTTCTGCAATGGATACAGTTTTGCGAACTTCTTCAAAACCAAATTAACGCACGACCCAACTTTTGAAATTATGTTTCGTTCAGTGACGAAGCGACATTTTCAAACAACGGTGGTGCACACAGACACAACAGTCATTACTATTCCCAAGAAAATCTTTACTGGATACATGTAACACATTTTCAGAGAGAATTTTCTGTGATTTGGTGTGGTTATTGGGTGAAGACTTCAGTGAGCCCTACTTTTTTAAAGAAACTAGTGAAAGCCATTTACCGCTTTTTTAAGATATACTCCTCCCTGGACTACTGGAAGACGTTCCATTAAATGGTAGATGACAAAAGTTACCACCAAATAGTAAGGAATTATTTGAATCACGTTTATAAAAAAAATTGGATTCTTGGCCTTCACGAAGTCCCGATATTACCCTAATAGATTATTTTCTGTGGGGTACTATTAAGGAAAAGGTCTACTAAACGACGTTTAAAAACGAAGAGGAATTAGCAAACAGAATAGTAGACGTGTGTGCATCCATTACACCAGCTATTTTGGCTCGTGTTAGATCTGTTGTCAAAAGAATAAGACCGTGTTTACAAATTAATGAAGATAATTTCGAACACTTAATGAATTCATAATTTATTATGTTATCTACTTTGATGTCACAATATGGTTATTATAACACAGAAAACAGTGCTACAATGGAGTCTATTATAACACTGGTTTTGGTAACTATTTGTTTTGTAAGATTGGTGACATTTGCTTTCACATGCTCATAACACGACAAACGTCAGATGTCGAATACATAACGACAATGTTTAAACTGCACGTAGCCCGTGTCAGATTCGTCCGAAGCTTGAAAAACGTTAAAACTGTCAATTTCCTCGTCAGTCATCCAAAAAAAATTACACTGCGGTAGAAACTGTCGCATCGCTTAACGTACAAATTCGTCGCATTCAGGTACATGATAAAAGAAGTGGGTTTGGAAGGTTCGTAACTACCGGCAAATTTGTTGTTGGCAATAGCCTTTCTACCGACACAAGTACTGACTCCCCCTCGAATACCGTTTATTAAAGTGGAACATATCCATATCAGTCAGTAACTCCAACCTAACCCCAGTAAATTTCAACATGACGTCCCAACTTAATCCGGGAGCCGTGTAGTACTGCACTGGGTCTAAGTTGTACTGCTGCAAATAAAAATTTCGAAAATTTTCGAAAACGTCTGCCAATATGAACACGTCACATTTCAGGTATACATCGGAATAGTCACCCAACGTTTGACATTTGAAAACTTGCCAGACCATAACAGCGCGTTTGTTTAAACGGTCATAAAACAGGGCGATTGTGGCTAAGGCAGGTTCGTCTAATTTTTGAAATGAATTCATATATGAATAAAGAAACCCCTTTCTGCCTCATCAGCTCAAATTTGATGCCATGCCCGAATTGATTTTGGATTTCAACATATTGTTCATCCGACAATGTGCCAACCAGCGATGCCAAAGAAGAATTTAAAAACCGATAACTATCCAAAAATCTTATTCGTATATAAACGTTTTTCTACTTTCCCTCAACAATTTCATCAACCCAAGGACGCTTGTCAAATGAAATGTATTTTTCTTTATTTACCGGAATGACATCAAAATCTTCATTATTTTGAGCTAACTGTTTGGCAAAAGGTGCGAATCGTAGCTTAAATTATGAAAAACCCGGGAATTAAATCTGAAACTTGATAATTTAGATTACAGTTGGAATGGGGAGCTTCTGATAGTGGTCCGTCGTGACCACGAACTTCCCGCTCTCCAAAAGGGCGATCGCAAATATGACATGAAACAGCATCGTTAAAATCTTTAATTTCTGTGGAAACCATAGCCGTAAGGGGTGCAACATGCTTTCAACACCTGTAATACACCTGTTGGACGTCTGCATCAAGACGCTCAACAAACACGTGCACAGCATTCTCACCCCGATAAATTTCGAATTTGGACAAACTATCGTCGAAAGAACATTTTAAATAATACGCGAAAGAATACGATTTATGCTCACACGTTTTAACCGTATAAGGTCTTTCGCGATCGGGTTGTTGGTTCCCCTCCTCAATCGATGCTAAAATTGTTTAGAAATCAGCATAAACGACAAACGGCACCTTTAACTGCTTATATGTAATAATTTTCAAATGAAAGAATTTTCTTGGGCCTCACCTCTCCCTACTTATCCGTTTTCAATTCTGTCGTAGGCAATTTTGTTGATCTCGCCGCTGCTGAACCTATTATGAAGCCATGAAGCGTGTGCAACTACTAAAATGCGATGTCCCCGTTCGTCGAGGTGCGAAGCACAGAATGTTGACGGGGCGAATTTTCGTCCGTCGATGTACGAAGCACTGAGTGTGGACGAGAAGCACCAAGTATAGACGGGACTAAGTTCCGTCCGTCGAGGTGCGAAGCACCGAGTATGCTCCGTCGGTCAAAGTGACGAACACTTCAAGTGCGGAGCACTGAGTTTGGATGGAGTCATACTGGGAAAGTAGACGGTATTAAAATCGCAATGCAAAAGCCCCGCCCAAATATCTCAATAAGCAAGGGTGATATACAATTTTTAATATTTTATCCATTTTGCACCTACAAAATATGGGCATTTTAGCATTTTCTCTTGACGCCCACTTTGGAGTTTATAGTCTGAAAGTAGAGGGCAATAGGATCAAAATGCAGAAAACCCCGATCAAATATCTCAGTAAACAACCGAGATATGGTATTTTTATTTCTTTACCTTTTACAGCTACATCATACAGTAAAACTATTCTAACCAAATAATTACAAAAACACTGATTGTTCCAACGCTTGCTGTGTTTGTGTGTACTGTTTCAATTCAATATCGCACCTAATTATGTCCAAAGCAAACTTTAGCATTTCATACATGCACCGCACATTCTTCCATATTATGGGTGGCAACGCGTCTTCGATGCTCTTTTTAAAGTCGCCGGGTAAATTCCCAACATTGTCGACTACTGTTGTAAAATTTTTCAAACATCTGACCCTTCAAACATTCAGATTTGGACTGCAACAGCCGCAACAACTGCCACAATTTTGCTACTGACTCCATTCCCAACTACACCTTTTTGTTTCCAATTTTTTGGAAATACATTTTTTGCCAGGACTTATATCCACCGGTTTTGGCTCTAAATCTTCATAGTTAAAATGCTTGTTTATCACATCTTGATTTCCAACAAACACTTTCCATTCAGGTCCTTGTTAAATCCGCTAATTACCACTGCCAGTACAAACGATCCATAACAGGTCAAGCCCAAACTTACAGATTTATTTCTTGACTTATTCAGCGGATAAGTTGTTGCTTTCAATAATACTGGATATGGCAGTTTAATGTTTGTCACTCAATGCTTCACAGTTTCAACAACCTTTTGTACTTATCCATTGAAAATGTTTTTGCTCGTACAGCGCACGATACACTACTGAACAACAAACCACAGCTTCTTTTATACGCATTCTTCAAGGTTACTGTTGGTGTTAGTGGTGGGAGGTAGACAGGTTCTTTCGTCCTTGACTCCTTTCCGACCTTGAGTCCGTTCCTTTAGTAAGCTGCTTGTTTCCTATTGCAGCTACCATAATCCTCCAGCAGCTATGACAACTTACTTCAAAAATGCCGAGGTCTTTTTTCGCCACTTTCGTCGGCTTTTTGCTGCTTGCCCTCCGGCGTCACCTGAGGGGTGCCTTACTATATACTGTATTATACACGTGTAGCGCTGTTAGTGGCTCTTACTGTGATTTTGGGGAGCGTGACCTTGCATTGTACAATATAAAGCTTGCGCAAACATGCACGCTGTTAGTCCGTTGTCATCATTGCTACCATAATGTCCTTCAGCGCTGCTCGAGTACCGAATTTCCAGTGCCGTTTGAAACGACTACAAACATTCAGCAATTGGAGACGATTTCAAACTCCAGAATCGCTTGCCAGAGCCGGTTTCTTTTACATCAACGACACGGCTGGTGGTGTACAGTGTTTCTACTGCGGAATTCAGATTTCTGGTTGGGAACGTCATGACAAACCCCTGTCTGAACACCTTTGCTGGTCACCTACCTGCAAAGTTGCTACTTTAAACCAGCACTTACAATCCATCGATGACTTGCTTGTACAAGTCTTCACACTTTACGGCGAGCTGCATAGTACTCCCTCTGGAATTGATGTAGCGGGTAACAATAGTTCGGGTGCAGCCGACACCAAAAATTACAGTTGTCGTCAGTAATATAAAGTGCCGTTCCCCTACCACGTGCAACTTCTTTGCTGTCACGCTACTTAAGCTGCTCCTTCACCAAACGATTCAATGCTTTCTTTCGACGCATTCAACATGTTACCTATCAAATGTTTGGTTGCTCTCGCTGCAGTCCATGATGGGGTTCTATATGTGCCTCAACCCCCTCATTGCAATTCGGATTTTTTTGACTATAATGATGCAGTGCATAACGTGACGTGGCGTAGTATAGATACTTCTCCGTTTTTAAAATACAAATGAACAACTTTACTGAACATAATTTTTTAACGTTCAAGATAAAATACCATTTTCCTACATATGCGGTGGACACCAATTAGCAAACGATTTTACAAAAGAATAATTCTGCTGTCTTGAAGAAGCTGCTCGCATCCTCAGATAATTCCTGCTGTATATATACCATTGTTTTAAGCACCCTATTATTCGTTATATTGTGTACGTCTGTAACGTACTTCATATGTTGGTATTATAACAATTTAGTCTAACCATTGCACTTTTTGTATCCTGAACAGCGAAAATAAAGTTTTTGTACAATATGTGTAGCTTTTATTGGTTGTTATCTATAAGCCTCGATGGTCTAGCAGTAAAGATATTCTTGGCTGCGGATGTAACTGCGGACAAACAGGGAGACTAGGTTCGAATCCTAGTCGAGTCATAATTTAGACATGAAGTATCCTAAGCTGGGTGCGCGCTTACTTCATGCCTAATTTTTTTTAAATACGTTACGTTTGGACGGCCTTAATCTTAAACGTGGGCTTGGCCTTGGACGTGGCCTTTACTTTGAACGTGGCCTTGAAGGTGGTCTTGATTTTGAAGGTGGCCTTGAAGGTCACCTTGACTTTGAACGTGACTTTGATCTTGGACATGAGCTTAAAGGTGGCCTTGAGCTTGGGCTTGGGATTGGCCTTGAACTCAAGACCAAGTGGTGTGGGTGGATTCAGGTCGGTTCACTCTACTCTACTTTCTTTATTTTGGATGTTCTTTGTCTCTTTCAGTCTGGTTTCGTTGCAATTCATTTATTCCAAGTGGATCGGCGGAATGAATTACAGTGAGTTACCGATCCTGGCACACTTATCAGTTAAATCTTTATGTCCACGATCTCTCATCGGCATTCCGTATGAGAGAGTGGTTTGAAATACTAAACATTACGACGCTGCTTACATGACATTTTCATTAATGTTACAGTTTACCTAATAACTAGTGTAACAAAATTGTAACAGTATGCGGCGTATTTACTGGTATTATTTTAACTACGCTACTGTTCTACTTGTACACATAATTCTGTACCCAGTTTTTTAAGCTAGTGGATAGGCCTCTTTCAAGCCTTGATCAGTCGGCAGGTTAAAAAATTATAACAGATAGAGAAACGATAGGAAAAGTGTTACAGGTTAACCTCCCACCCCCCTCTTCTTTTATTATCTGCAACAAATTTAAAAGATTCTCACGGCTAGCGAATGGGATCGGTGAGGTCTTAAACTGAAAAAACAAACGTTGAAAAGCGAAAAGTAAACCAGTCGTTGAGGAGAAAAAATTGTTATTGTTCAGGGCGCCACTGCGGCTCCGGCGTTGGAATGCCTGTGTTGAACTTGATGTCTTATCACAGAAAACCTATTGGTGATAATACATTTCAAAAACCTCTATTAAGATAACAGTCATAGTATTAATAGTATTACATTTCAACCGGGTCTGCCTGTAACTCCTACAAGGGCTGCCCAAATACAATTCCTAAAAACTATACTGCTCCTTATCAATCAAACTATCCGCTGGGCTCGGTATAAGAATTTCACAGAGGAAAATAATAACTGAAAACGTTACTACACTATGAACGAGGGTATGCTCCAAAACTTATTACATGACACATGCCACAATTGACAATAATTTTCACTTACAAAATCTTTATGTAGCTTATTATAATATAATTAAAAGTAATGATAAATAGTACATGCATAACGTAACAAACATAAAGTTGACCTAGTTGGGTGCAGTCCCTGATCAGCAGTAAAATACCAAATTCAAGGGAAGTCACAGCGCCCTGGTTCAATCATTGCCAAAGCTGATCGATGAGAGGTGGACTTCGCCAAATGCAACTCGTAGCTCAAAAGGACCAAAATAAATAGCTCCATGGACTGAAAGAGCCACAATTCTGCATCTACTTAAACAATTAAATAGCCCATTATCGTTCTTTTCCATTCTTCGCAGAAGAACTGTGGAAGTTTTACAATAATACGAGGAGCGTTCAAATGTAAATTATAATTTAATATTTATTCAAAACAAACACAAGGAGTTTAATGTATATCATGTATTTATTCTACTCAGTTTTCCTCTCTTTTAATAAACTGGTGCCATCTTTCCGGAAGTTTCTGTATTCCACGAGAAAAAAATTCTTTTGGCTGCTGTCACACCCATTTCGGAACA
>CALNHX010002658.1:0-116386 GCA_940337035.1 Agriotes lineatus
CGATATTTGTAGTGATAATATGTTGCCAATCATACGCTTTAAGCCTACTAATTAATTTTGTATGATTAACTATTTTAATTAATTTTGTTTCGAACAATTTTTCTTTTTCTTGAGTTACATTTTCATTAAATTTTAATTGTATAAAGGTTGGGTCATGATCAGTTATTTTAGATTTTAATACCAATGGCAAAAAAGTTAAGTTTTTTATATTGTTCTTCACAAAGATGTGATCAATACAAGTTTTCTCTTCCCTGGTTGGTCGATTAATACAAGAGGTAAAACCGAAACGGCTTAGTAGATCAAGATAATTTTGGGAATTGTCATTTCTGTCGTCTAAAATATCTATATTCATATCGCCTACTAGAATTTCATTAGCAGTGGTACAGTAACCCCCAATGTATTGATTTAGGTCAACTAGAAAATCGGATGTCACGTATGGCGGCGGTTTATAAAGTGAAGTTATACCTATTTTTTTATTATGGGCTGTTATTTGCAATCTTATAATTTTGTAGTTATTGTTGATATCAATTATTTGACAAGACTGTGGCAACGTGCTTTTTACAAATACTACCACCCCATCATTTTTGTTAAATGTGCTACCATTATAATACAATACATATTTATCTAAATGAAAGCAGTTAATATTTTCTAAGGTCCATGTCTCCGATAAAATAATTACATCAAAATTTGAATTGCACTCAGTTATTAATACAACAAGTTCATCAAAGTTTTTTGCGATACTCCTGATATTGGTATGAAAAATTGTTAGTGATTGTTTATTATTCGTAAAGTTCACGATTTTTTGTTTAAATTCGGTCAAATTGGAGGCGACTTCTGTATTAAAATTAATATTAGTGTCATCAGTTAACACTTCCATAGAGATATCGAAACAAGTTACTTTTAATAACAAGCAAAAAGACAGAAAAAAGAGAATAAAATGTTACTTATTTATTTAGGATTACCGGAGGGCATTTTTTGAAGTACATCTTCTTCCGTAAAAATTCTGATTACTGGATCTTCAGGTCCTTTTCTCACGAAGAGTTTTCCATTTTTAACCCATGTAAAGCGGAAGCCTGCGTCTCGTGCCTGTAGTTTGGTTTTTCGTAGAAGTTGCTTATTTTCCATCGTAAGGTGTTCATTAATGTAAATCTTCTGTCCAATTTCCACTCCGGGAACGTTGCGGTTGGTGACTACTAATGCCCTTTTTTCCACTAACATATCACGTTTGGTACGAGATAAGAATTGCACTACGATAGGAGGATGACCGTTTTTGCGATAGGTTGGTACACGGTGCGCAATGTCTATATCTTCTTCCAAAATATTTAGATTTAGTTCACTGGCAATGGCTGTTACAATGCTTTTACAATTTTCAAGGGGCATTTCCTTTATTCCGAATAATTCAATATTTCTATTTCGTGAATATTGTTCACTTACTGCAAGCTGCAAGTTTAGGGTTTTTAGTTGTTTATCTTTTTCAACCATTTGTTCTTTCAGATGTTGAATTTCTTTTTTGTTAACTTTTACGTCCTCAATATTGTTGTTTAATAAGGAAATAACCTTATCATATTTTTCAGACATAAACTCGACGCTGCCTTTCAATTCTTGCATTTCTTTATTTACAAATTCTATCTTATTATTGATAGTCTTTAGCATATTCATAACATCTGTTAAAGTTAAATCGTGTGGCGGCAATGCCTTCGCGGTAGCTTCACCAGCATTTTCTGGTTTGTTTTGATAAGGTTGATTAGAAGTAGTAGTTGAATTTAATCTTCCCCGAGTAACCACTCCAACGCAGTTAGGACATTGCCAGATTTTCTTAGCTTTCAATAGCTTATTATAATGACTTTCAGCCACCGAACATTCGAAGTGAAAAGATTTATCACACACGGCGCATATTGCACTATCGAGGGAGTCTATCAAGAGTTCACAGCGAGCACACGTTTTCGCGGTTTGTGGTGGCGACATGGCCGATATGCATAAAACGTTCTATAATACACTTCACTTTTGTTGGATAAACAGTATTTTGTACAATTATTAAACTTTTTTACGAAAATTTTTAACAGTTTAAGCAGTGGAACTTAAACACGTCTACTCTGCTCAAGTAACCAATCGAGAATGTACCATTACTATTTACAGTTGGTAAAATAATTTGTTTTTCTGATCTAGGGGGTAGATATATTCGTTTAAGAGGCTGCGAGTGTTGATTTATTTTAGAAAAATTACATTCGTTTCTTGTTTGAACTTCTTGTTTAAGTTTGGATTGGTTATAGTTAAAATGGGATAATACAGTATGGCTATCAATTTACAGTACTCAAACGGTAGGCCCACTTTTGCTTAAACCTCTAATAATTGACACTATTATTTGACATAAACAGTGACGTTTGGTTTGTTTAGATGTACTAATATGTTTGTAAGTTCGTAAATAATATTATCTAATGAAGAAAAGTCTTTTTAGTTGAGCACTATTTTCACTCATACGGTTTAGGTGACAAATGGTCCAAGCATTAAATTCATCCGCGAACAATTTTAGGAGCATTTCAATTAACAGGCACCAAGTAATGCTATTGTACTGAACATTATAACCAACTTTAGAAGAACTGAAAGTGTGCTACAACACGGAAAAGGTAAAGCTGGACGAAAAAAACAGTGGATACCAATGAAAATCTCGAATGTGTATTGTGGATAACTGGATATGGCCACAAATATGCAAAAACGATACGAACTGTGCATCCAACGTAATGGAGCGCACTTAGAACATGCTATTCGTAAAGCTAATACTTAAGTGTTAATTTATTATTACCTATTATTTTAATGTGAAAAAAGTTTGAAATTTTCAGTACTATAAATTAATAGCCATACTGTATTTTGCTCGGTTTGAATATGCATCCATTTAAAATCAATGTTTGCATTTATATTTGCTAATAAATCAGATCCTATTAATCCAACATAATCGGGGCTAAAATTAAACATATAGCACATATGACTTCCGGGTTCTAAAAATAATGAGTTTATCGGAATATCGGCTACTTGATTATGTGTCGTAGTACTATGGGGTGTGGTTATTTGAAAATTATAATTATATATTAAATTTGGAAAATGTTTTTCTACAAATAAAGGTGATATTAGCGTTTTACTACTGCCTGTATCAATTAATATTTTATCTTGTGTTCCTGGTATTAAAATATACGCTAAATTAGATTTGATTGTTGTTACAAGAAACGTTTCAATTTTATCCAAGGCTGTATTCAAAAATTTACAGAATCTGGGTCAGTGTCGTGTTCTGCTAAGTACTCTGAATAAACATTCTGAGATTCGTTGTTTATGTTAGGTTCAAATGCGTCGGCTTCAAGAAGTGGTTCAAGTGGGTCATTACGTTCTGTGTCGATATCCTCGTGGAATTCCTCGAAATCGAAATTACTCGGCTGGGCCACTTGTAAATGATTAGAACGAAAATTTGGTCTTTTGTTTGAATTTAAATTTTGCATGTTACTGTTTAATGGTCGTTTTGGAATAGCGGCGTGTATGGTTGACGTTTGCATTTTTTCAACAGGATTATTAGGGACAAAATTTTGTTTCGGAGCGAAAACATTTCTTTCAAAAGGTTGTCGATACCAACCTGGGGTTTGAGAAAAATTACGTTGTAACGTGGGATTCTGAGGGCTTCGGAATGAATTAGGAAACTGTGGAATTGATTGTCGTTGAAAATTAGGTCGAGAATTATTGTGTTTCATTTGTTCATTATATTTAATCCATGGGTTGTTTTGAAAATTCTGACGATTCATTACTGGTTTATTACTTTCAGTTTGTGAATAATTACGATATGCAGTTTGAGAATAGCGTATATCTAGTTCATCTCGAACGATTGCGATAGCAGATTCTAGGCTATTAGGATTTCTGGCTCGTAACAAAGTGCCAAATGGTTCATTTAAACCGCTCAAAAAGGATCTAAGGGCTAGATTTTTTGAATTTAATAATGTATAATCTTTTATAGGTCTGGCTTCAGATCCAAGGGAAATTTTTGAATTAAAAGTTGCTAAATGTGTTCTAACTCTGTTATAAAAGTCAATAGGGGACTCTTTTTGATTTTGCTTCATTTTTGCAAGGTCTATGGTTAAATTTAATTCTGATCGCTGATCTCCAAAGTTATTGATTAGTGTTAATTTTAATTCATTCCAGTTATTGAATTCATAGCCGGTAACGACTTCTAAAGCCTTGTCTTTTAATTTATTTCTAACGGATGAAAGTAAAAATTTATTAATATAAGCTTCTGGCTGAGCTGGTATTAAAAATTGGGATAAAATTAGCTCAACAGATCTAATAAATTCTGATAAAGTTAGTGGGTTACCGTCGTAACTTGGAATTTCAGAAACCATTCGTACAGAAAAACCTGGTGGGAATAAATCTGCCATGTTTCGATTTGCTTGTATTTGGTTGAAAATTAAACGTGGTGGTCTAAGCATAAAAATTCACTATTATTTTTAACGATTGATTTTTATGTTAGTAAACAGTTTATTCTAAAGAAAATGTAACACAAAGCAGTGCTTAATCTGTGCGATGATGGATCAAGGTTACTGCGTTCTGTTACGTACTAAGTAGGGTAGATAAATATTTAAAACTATGTTATTGGGTTTATAAGTTGTTTAAAAACAAACACACACACTTTAAAACGTAAAAGGTTGCTTACTTCATATTTGTAGTTGGAACGTGTAGACTTCCTTTGGAGTGGTCGTACAGATGATACGTGGTTAATTACAGGTGTAGACGTCCTCTGGATTGGTCGTACAGGTGATCTCGATGATCAGAAAACTCCTCGATGGAGCAGGTGTCTGCGATAGACTGATGTGTCTCCAATAGACTGGTCCAGTAGTTGGCGGTGCTGCTTTTTGGCGATGTTTGTCCTCCAAGTTGCTTTGCTTCGTACCGGTGTTGGTTGATTTCGGAAAACTTGGTTAAGTATTAAAATACACAAAAGAGCGTAAAATGAAAAAAAAAAAAATTTTTTCAAAATTTCGCAGTGCCCTTTTGCCAAGTATCCTACCGACTGCGCCAGTTAAGTTGCCAATCGTGGCCTTAACGAAAAAAAACTTTATTTATTTTACTACACAAGTTTTTAATTAAATGTAGGAGTTACAAATTTGTACAGAGTAACGTTCTGTAAGAAGCACATCTAAAACTAGCAACGTTCTGTAAGACACAAATCTATAAACTAAACTAAAATTACACAAGCACGGCTATTTATAGCCTCTGCCATCTTCGGGTGGGGTGATTGAGTGGCGTCACATAATTTCACAATATTGCACAATGTTTCACAACTCTAACACTTCTTGTTAGTTCAGAGAATTCTAAATATAGAATTCGCGGCAGCAAGCATTTATTTTGATAGTTAATTGATTGAGTGGTTACATTACTAGATCCGTTACTTGGATTCTGTTGCCTTCTTCGCTACATGGGAATTCTTGTTAAATCGATGTTACTTTCCAGCACTTGTCTAGTTTCAAATCACTGAACAGAGCTACAAAGAGGTATATGTCATTGTAGTCCAAGAGCCAGCAACGGATTTCTTACAGTATTTTTAACAAGTGTGTAACTGTTATGGAAGGTCCCTTTGAATATAGTGAGAAGGGAACCCGAGGTCTGTAAAGCCTGCGGTGGTGGTTTTAGCCCCCTTGCGTCCTTGAAGGGTGGAAAAAAAGTGTCAGAACTGACATAAAACCTATTTGGTACCACTTTGAGTCGATGTCAAATTCGAGGTTAGCAGGTTAGGTTTCCCGTCAGTCTGTGTCAAAACTGACTCAAAACCTAACCTGATAACTTCGAATTTGACAGACGTACAGTGCTACTAACATATGTGTATTACTTCTACCGGGTAGAGTGCTTTATTAACCAGGCAAGCTTATCCCACTAGATTTTGTGTCACAGGGATTTTAGCGCCAAACCGTTGGCTGCGCTGATCAGTAACCGTGCGTTCTGTCGTCTGTCAACCAAGCAAGACTAGAAACCGTTGGAGCACATACTGTTTGATCCAGACGAACACTACATGCTGATTTAAATCTTGGTGCATTCCATTACGATGCTAATTATAATTACAGACTTCATCCAAGTGTGGTTATTTAAATCTATATACAGTGTCTAGGTGTTGTTCTGTGCTGTCAACTGTATCTGTCAGTTCTATTGAGTTCTGTCACTCGTCACTGTTGTTTGAACTAAGGTACTATTAATGTTCTCTAGTTTGAACCGCGTGCGTGATAGTTAACAGTGTTTTCGTTTAGATTTTTTCTGCTTTCTTTTTATTTGTTTAAAAACCAATCTTTTTAAGACGGATAAAATTAAATGACAGAATCCTTGTTTTTCCGACTTACCCTATGTTATTTGGAAAGTAACTAAAATTTAAATTTGCCGCCACGTTCAGTAACTCAAAATGGCGGACAAGCTTGCTCGTATAAATATAGTACCTTACTACCGGGTGTCTTAAAATGAATTACATCTAGTATGCTTTGAATTTCCCATAATGCAACCTAAAATTTTACTTGAAACTGGCAATACTGTAAGTTTATGTCAAATTCGAGGTTATCAGGTTATGTTTTGCGTCAGTTTATGTCAAAACTGACGCAAAACCTAACCTGCTCACCTACTGAAATGGGTCAGTTGGAAAGCGGGCAACATAGATAAAGAAAGAGGGCGGGCAACTCGTAGGCAATATTCACATAGGCGAATGTACTATATTGAACGATTATTAGGTATGATATATTCTCAATTTCATCATCAAAAAGTGTGCTCATGTTTTTTTTTATTTCCTGTTAGTACTATCTTATTTGATTTGTGCAGCTATATGTGTATATACTTAGACCTTAGAAAAATCTGATATTTTATGTACATTACTTAATATAGAATATAGTTATGTGGACAGTTTTGAGAAGCCAATTGTAAAGTGCCTTCAGAAATAATCGAACGTTTTTGAATAGTCATGGTTATACAACGTATGAATAATATGTTATTGGCACTGTAAGTCTGTGTCAAATTCGAGGTTAGGTTTTGCGTCAGTCTGTGTTAAAACTGATGGAAAACCTAACCTCGAATTTGACACAGACTTACAGTGCCAATAACATATTGGGCGCATTCAGATAACACAACAGTTAAATTTCCCTGAATACGACCGCTCACTTAGCCGCTTAGTTGTAGCGGTCGCCATTTTATGTAGCGCATTTCAAAACCGCTCACTGATCAGAAACCGCTCAGTAAAATGGACGGGTTTACCGCGCAAAACAAATTTAAATAAATATCATTAGGTAATTATTGTTAGATAGTATCTACATAATTACCTATTTTCCTATTATACTAATTACTCTTCAATTTATCTTACTAATCTTATCAAATATTGTTTACTCCTTCATTTGAACAGAATATAAAGATATTACACTTTAATTTGTTATTGATAGTATCATTGCTCATAATAGATTGGTTTATTTGGAAATTTACATAAAAATGTAAATACATTATTTATTTTACGTGTTACAGTTGATTTATAACTCTTAACACAAAAACACAACATTTGAAACAAATCTTTAGCTTCGTCTATTTGTTTCGCCAATTAACCGTCTATTTCAGGCCAGCCTGTATATTTTCACTTGAGTTATAATTCGCTGTATTTCAAATAATATCAAATCTTGTTCCGCGCAAGAATACCGATTTTGGTTTTTCCGAAATTCACTTGTTATCGCTCCGCTTCAGCTGGCAGCTGTTTCTTCGCGTAGCGGTTATTCGATTTCTGCATTCCGTTGAAGCAACTTGCTTCCAAGAAGGCATTTTTGCGTGCTATTTGCACCGTAGTTATTTAACATCGTTTGAGAGCTGATAACTGAAATCAAGTATGATTGCACTGCCTTGTTTGGTATTCAAATAGTAATTTTCCCTTTTCTTAGCTCTTAATTGACATGTTGAACCCACAACTTCAATCTGGGCGCTTTTAAATGACAGTTTGAATCCATCAATTCATTCTGAAAACCAGCCGCTCCGATATCGATTTAGACAAATGAGTTCAACCTCAATCATTCCCACCTGGAATTGCTGCTTCAAACACGGGACACGAAGACAACCCTGGGGGTAGTTCCGACAGCATTCTGGACCAGTTTATCTTCTGCATGTGACAGACTTTTTATAATCCAGGTTAGTTCTTATTTCAACGTTTATCGCTCACACCGGCCACAGAAGTGATTTTGGTTCGGCTGATTACAACGGCTCTTCGTCACAAATAATAAATATTATAAATTTAATTGCCAATGGTTGCAATATTTAAAATTTATTCTATTATCGAACTTTCATTTTAATTTTTATTAAGCAATTTCTGTAAAAGGTGCCTACACGTCGTTTGCAATTAGAAACCGAGTTAACGGTTAAAATATATGACTGTGGTAAGCTTACCCCACGATTGAATTGTGTTTCAAATTTAATCTGAGAACTCAAAAGGGGTTCACTTTTTTGTCGTGCGTGCTGCATTTTTAAGCATAATTACAGAACTGTATTATACATATTGATTCTATTAAAATCAATTTAAAGATTTATTACTGATGTTGCAAGACAACTATTAATTGATTATTAAATAAACTTTAGTTGTTTGTTATCACTCTATTCTTTACTTGAAATCTGTGGATTTCTGGCGCCGTGTTTTTTATTAAGAGCTTGCAGAAGTACAGCTGATGATTAGAATCTACGACCCAAGGCCGCCGAAACTTGAGTTAGCTAGGGCCATCGCGGTAAGTAAAGAGTTGTCAGAGCTGCCGTGGTGTATAAACGGTAGGGGGGTTGATCTGCGATTTTTACTACCTTTGATTATTATTAGTAATCAATCGCAGGTCGGCTTCTTTATTGTTTCACATTCAGCTGTATTTATAGGTTAAAATAAACAACTTTGACAGTTAGCTCAACGTAAATTAAAAAAGACCATTCAGCAAACCTACATCGCTCAAACTGAGCGCTTGCTCAGCGCTCGCTCAACGGTTGTCGTCTGAATGCTCCCATTATTATTCATACGTTGTACAGTGAGCGCCAAAAAGCATTGGTCAGTTTCAATACCTAATAAAAACCCATACACTTCACCTATGGAATAAATGATAATTTCTTCATAAATAGGAAACTTGGGAGTTTTGTTTCAATGTTTGACATCCTTCGAAAGTGACAGTTTGGTGTCCTGTTTCAGCGTCAAAGATTGTCGCGGCTTATTTTTTCGAGGAAATTGGTGAAACGGTAACGGTTACATCTCAAAGACATTACATGCTTCAAAGATCTTTTTATCGCAAATAGAGGAGATAGTAAATGAATATTGGTTTTAACAGGACGGTGCTACCAATTACACCGCAAGAATTAATGCGGATCTCCTACGACAATCGTTTCCAAATAAACTGATTTCTTGCTATGGTGACCTTCCTTGGCCCTCGAGATCGCAGGATATAACCACTCCTGACTTTTTTCTTTGGGGTTACTTGAAGAGCAGAGTATTTACAAGAAAGATAAGAAATCTGGAAAAGCTTAAAACGTTTATTCGAGAAAATATTGAAGCTATACTGCAGGATATGCGGCAACGTGTGTTGAGAGATTTCGGCCGCCGGCCGTTTAAAAGAGTGCATTCAACAAGAGGAGAGTCATGTAACCGACAGCATTTTTCATAAGTGAATCTCCCATTCTTAGTCTTTAAGAAATAGTTTTGATTAACTGTGTAATTTAAGCAAATAAATTGTTATTACAAATTGAAACTGGCCAATGCTTTTTGGCGCTCACTGTATAACCATGAGCATTCAAAAACGTTCGATCATTTCTGAAGGCACTGTATGATAAATTATTAGGTACAAGAAAATACCATTTATCAAAGTGGATAATATAAAAAGTTTGTGTAAAAACGACACAATAATAAACAAAATTGACAATTATTTATTATCAATCAGAAACCAGCAACACTGCTATTATAGTATTCCAACCAGAAATTGGAAAACTATTTAAAATCAGGCCAGCATTGAGAACAGTGTCACTTCGTAATTTAATTCATAAAATTACTGTTTGTCATTCAATGACATTTCGATAATAACCCTCAAATATGACAGATGCATTGGGAAGTTTGGAAGACATATACGTTTTTCAACATTTTCTATGTTACTATACGGTTTTAAAAACTGAACTAGTACGTATTTAAATCATGCACAATGTTACAATGCCTTAATAAAACAGTTAGATGTACAATTTGCAGATGAACTGTCATTACTTGAAAGCTGATTGACATTAGAATATTATTTACTGATTGTATGAAACCAACTTAGACATGACTTACTCTTTTCATGGTGTACTGGATTTTTAATAGCTTTCCAATTTTTGGTTGGAATACTATACCACTACTGCTATAAAAATTTATTAAATAAAAGAGTAAGTTTATTTTAGTGTCTTTAGACAGTCAATATAAAATAGAGAAATAAAGTCCAGTACATTAACTATACAAAAATCTTAATAATACTAAAAGGTTAATACAGTTTTTCTAAACTCAACATCACAGAAAAACTCTGAGGCACTCATCATGTAATACCATCACCACTACCCTTATGTGTAGGTTCATTTGAAATCAAATCCTTCAATTCATTGCCAGAATGACCAGCATCCGCAAGAAGTTCAGTTTCATGTACATTATCACCACTGCTGCTAGCTTTCAATTCTAGTTTTTCAACTTTAGTAACGTTATCCTGTTCATTTCCAGTAGTAATACCTTCCTTTATCATTAGACCTGTGTCTGGCTTCTTAATGAGGCTACTGCAATCAGAATCTTCAAGTGTCACTGAATTCTCAGCAGAATTACTTTGTCTAACATCTTCGATCATACTTCTGTGAGCCATGTTAAGCAACGCTGTTAGGTTACGACCAGTAAGGACGTCCCCCATGGCTCGCCGTTCATCATTGCCAAACTGGAGTTGCAGAACATGCAGAAAATTGAATCCAAACGAGGTTTGTGTTAAAAATGAAAACACAATGCAGAGAAGTACGGCAAAGAATATTAGAAGTACTGGCAGAAGGATTATGTTTACACCCCAAGGCAATGTATCTGAAACCATTGAACGATTTAGAAATAAATTAATTTGAGTCGAGTACATACCTAACATTCCTGAGGACAATCTACCTAATGCCTGCCCTATGTGAGCAGCGGGTGTATAAATAACAACACCAAGCTGATACGAAAGCACGGTTACTGGAGCAACACTCCAGAAATGGTCCTTATACATCATTTGATGATAGCTTCTGCATTCATCTGTCGAACCTGAAAATTTTAAATGGCATAAACTAATGATATAAATCGCCCGCATTAAAAATGACTGCAGCTACTTACTCACAGAATATACTAAATATTGCCAAACAGACATTTTATTAGGATCACAATGAGGCGGCAATGTCTGATATTTCATCGAATCTGCCATTTTATTTATCTCGGCTTCCTTAAAACCACAGATTACGCAAATGCAATTTTCTATAATTCCACTTACCTGCAGTAAATTGATCCAAGTAAAAGCAAAATCAGTGACCCACCCCAGGAAGATCAAGTACTTAACCACTGACCAAATTGTTAAATTTGCACGCAGCAACTTGTAACTAATAAAAAGCACAAACACGCAAGCCGCCAGTATTCCAGTGGTGCGATTGTAGAACGTGAAGTAAATGTGGTCTGTCCAAGAGACCAGAAAATCAGCAAATTGTGCGTAAGAGGGCTTGATCAGGATGCTACTTAAAACTTTATCTATTTGGCGCAGCACAGCAGCATCTTCTATCATTTCGACGTTGTTGGCGAAGTCTCGCAGAAAGTCATACTTGTCAAGGGGTATGTTTATATGCAAATGGCCCTTGAAGTTTGCCGTGTCTGATCTGTCAATGGCGACTGCACCTAGCAATAAATTTAACAGTCGCTTATAGTGTGACATGGAGAAATTGATGGGTACTGGGCAATCACGAGGCTGGTTGTTGCGATCATAACCTTTATCCGATGCTGCAAGGATATTCGAATCTTTCATGACCATGTCGTGCGGGTCGACCCAATGCTCCTGGCTGAACACCAGGTGGGCATTTAACAGCACCAATGTGGTGTATACGATGAACATCTAAAATATTCAGTGTGGGTTGAAACGCTTTGTTATAACTTGCAGTACGTTATTCATTACCGTGAAGAATTTTCCAGTTTGTGAATAACCGTTTTACTGTATAACAACTGTCTGAATTTAAATTCAAATCTATAAATAAAGCATGACACTTCCAGGATGCAAACGCTTTGCAGCCGTTACATTTTTAGGGCACCTTGTACATAACTGTAATATACAGTATAATTCAAATTTAATAGTTCAGAAGCTTGATATGCGGAATAGGAACTGAATCACTTGGATTACACCAAAAATTTGAAGAATAAGTTTCCTGCGATTTGATTTGAATCAATTAAATTCAGTTGGACAGTAGAATTAAAATCTATTAATCAATCGCTTTAAATTTACTAAAACGGCATCGAATTAAATACAGCAAAACCTAGTCCAACTTCATTTTGTCTATAATTGTTTATAATTTTATCCAAGAATTTTGTGTACGTTCGAAGTCAAATTATTGTAAATATTCCTGAGTGTCCCTGGCAATGATGCTCATTTTCGGACTGTACCTTAGATCTAGTGATAAAAATAGTTATATTTAAAGTGAGGTTACGTTACTATAAGCACACGTCAAAAAGAATACCGAAATTGAAAGTATATAAAAATTTTATTTGTAAATTAAATTAATAACCAAATAACAAGTAATAAATTCGCTATACGAATTCTTTTTTTTTTTAGTAAAAGAAATTAAAATTGCAAGAATATTTTAAACAGGATGATGCCAACCTAGTAGCAATTTGACAATTCACAAGTTCTTTGGATTACAGTAGAGTCCCTGTATATAGGTTAACTATATACAGGATCTCTAGATTACAGTGACTTTAAAAGAAAAGTGTGGGAAATTTGCAGTGACGGCCATTTTGAGTCATTTGTCTTACAGCATGCACTGGAAAGTTTTACAATATTTCGGTTGAATTCAATAATGTAAGCAGTGGCTGGACATAAACAGGCATATTAAATGCACAGCATAGTATTTTAAACAATTATTCTCTCTTTAAATAGTAACAGATCTTCTTTACATCTATTACAACTTCATGAGTGTTCATCTACATTTTTTATCAATAAAGTAATATTGCAATATATTCCAAGGGAATATTATGTAATTTATTCAACAAATAAAGATATGATTTGTATTGTGCATTTTTCAGTGAAGATACACACAACGATCTCAAAGTTTGACACATGAATATTATTGTACTCTATTTTTTAATGCCGCGTACAAAATTATGCAGCCCAAAATACTATTTCCAATGGTTACTAGATTCAACAATTTACAACCTACGAAGGCATGAAAAAATATGCGCCATGAAGTTATGTTATTTTATCTACGACCACTACTAAAAGTAGGCCTTTTAGCGCTAGCTTGTTTCACTAAAAGTGACGTTTTATAGTTTACCGTGTTTAAAGAAATCAGCTGTTTACTTTTAGCACATGTGCTAAAAGTGAAGCGAGGTTCTAAACTACAATTTCGAACTGCAAGTGAAGTTGTAAAGCTATTCTAGTTGCTTCTTGCGTTACAGGTAAAGCGTTTTTGAAATAATTAAAGCGTTATGTAATGAATACAGTCATATGTGGAGTATCAATAATTACATTTCGTAACTGACCTTGACAGCACGGGCGTGGCCAAACAATCGCCAGCGGCGTAGGCTACTATTCATTATGACGCAGCGTCGCAGATGCGAACCTTTCTTAAATCGATATTTATGGATTAATAACGGTAAAATTAAGGTCGTAGATAAAATATTGTATGCAACGCGTGCTAAAAGTCGTTTATGCGCGAGACATGTTATGAAACTCAGCCTTCGGCTTCGTTTCATAATTTTCATGTCTCGTGCATAAAAGTCGACTTTTAGCACTTGTTGCATAAATAGCTATTATGTAACAGTCCGATTAATATCATAAATTTGTTTAATGTTAATTACAAAAGAAAACAAGGCGAAGTTATATGTTATAGACTATGTTGACACTGAATTCGCTTGAAGACATTCATTATCTGAAAAATTTTGAAGAGACGGAAAGTACCTAAATGACAAGTTGACACTGTCAAATTGAAATTACCTACGTTTGGAGTCTTAATTCAGAAAATTTTATTTAAGACAATATTATCAAGCCGACTGATATAAGTGAATGATGGGTTGCATAACTTTGTCCGCGACATTAAAAAATATAGTATAACCAAAGAGCATTTTGGTATAACTGTTCACCGTCAGCGTGGCCGAGCGGTTAGGGAGCTAAGGATGCGGTGCCACAGTACGGGAGACAATCCTCACATCTGGCAACTGGTCGTCGGCCCACCCAGTCACTTTAAAAATTGGGTACTGAAACCACAGTTATGAAAGTAGGGAAAGTAAGGCAGTCGTCGAAGGTGTGATGGTAACCACATTACGCACGGTGTGTCAGATTGACTGGGTTTCGGAAAGAGATATTTCGGTGACCCTGACTCTCCTTGTTTCAGGTCCTACATGGAATGAAGTGCCCTAACTGTTCTCGCTTACAACAACACTTTGTGAATTAGTCAGCAAATCTTCCAGGTATATTCAACGGGTTGATCCGTTTCAGCCTTGATATATGAGTACTACTATTATCCAATAGATTGAGTCATATATCTATTACATACCAATTACATGGGGTGGAAGTTGTTTAAGTTGAGTGATAGTGTACCTTTCTCTTAAGGGAGGAAATCTGGATGTGAACGCTACCTTGTATTTGGAGCTACCTTTATAATTTGCACTGTGATACCCGGTACATATGGCATACTTGTGTTGGGCAGAAAGACATGCTACAGTATGCTTTTATATAACCCATATTTAGACAACGTGTACATTGCACTATTTTCTTCCTTTTGTGTGGAGGTTCGAAGGTTATTTGACAATTAAGCCAGTAGGTACCTAGTTTGGTAAATATCTTTATTATTAGCGTTAAGCTCTAAACTTTAAACCAATAAAGAACAACGATGGGGAAGTCTTTGTAGATCTGTTTTTAATATTGTGAACATTTTTACCTTATGGCCTTTTTCTATGGCTTCTTTAATTTCACTAGTTGAAGTTGAGTGACGAATATTTTTTAATACGATCCTAAAACTTCTACTTTCTTTTAGCTGGTAGGTGTTGAAGCAGATTTTATTTGTTTCTAAGTTTTTAACTACTGTACTATATGCCACTACGGACTTGGTTGATACCTTCAACGTATCTTTCCCTATCAGTTTGCATTCATAGTTTTGAGTTGCAGCTTTATCTAATATATTTCTATGACGGGCTTCACAGTCTTCACATTGAGGATGAGCACGAGTGGAAGTTTAGTTTTTTCCGTAACTTCGGCCTCAACTTCATTTTCTATATGGAAGTCCTCTTTGGATTCTTGGTAGGTACTGTAAGATATAAACCCTCTTATGATTATATCTCACATATATATATATATATATATATATATATATATATATATATATATATATATATATATATGCTTAAATGCGAGTATACTGGTCAAGAAAAACACAAATACCTGTGGAAATGACGAGTCGTAAATATCCCGTCACTCAATTTATACTGGTTAACGAGCTTTGCATTTGCATTTTTTAACGGTGCCAATCAGAAACTGGGCCAAAATTGATCACACTGTCATTAATATAGTACAGTGGGTACTTTGAATAGATTATGAAGCTCCATCACACACCTTTTTCAATTGTAATTCAGAAAGTGTAACTTGTAATTCAGATTAGTAAATTGTAATTCAGAAAGCGTTAATTGACATTCAGAAACCAAGGGACGATTTTTATGCAAAATTGTTGTGTAGATCCATGCCATACATACAGTAGTGTGTAAAGTTTGCAATAAAGTTAATATTTATTGTTAAACAATAGTCGGATATAAAAGGCTCTTAGTAACAGCATATACGTAACAATGAAGTGAATTCTATGATGAACAATTTTAAAGTTAATTTACTTGCAACCAAAAGATGAAAGATGAAATAAAAATGAAGATAGACCTGTCCGAAAACTTTTTACAAATCAACAGTACAATAAACATTAAATTTGTTGTAAACTTTACACACATCTAGTGTTTTTATGTATCTAAATAATAATTTTACATAAAAGCCATCTCTTCGTTGCTGAATTACAATTAATTGATGCTTTCTAAATTACAAATGATGCTTTCTGAATATCAATTTACTAATCTGAATTACATTTTACACTTTCTGAAATGCTTCTTATAGTCTGTTCAGTAAACATAAAAACACGAAGTGGCCTTTGATTTTCAAAATTTCATGAGTGTACTTTCAAAATTCACCTTTGTCTAGGAATGTACTTACAAAATGTTACTAAAACAAATAGGTTAAGGGTGTGACACTTATTACTTACTTAGCATCTGTCATAAATGTTAAAAATAACTACTTTTAAGGATGTTATACAAATACTGTGTTTGATACTATTGACGTGGCGTTTGTTAAGAGATATTTTTATTATATTTTATCGAAGTTCAGGCGAGAATTTTCAGTAGAAATATAACAAGTGCTTGAAATATTTCCATAGGGAAATTTTTTAAGGACGCCTTATATTTTGATAGAGAATATCACGAATGAAAAAACACATTAAAGAAAACATTGGTATTAAAAAAATTACGAAACTAATATCTAAGTACTAATAGTTTACGGTTTTTTGCGATGACAGTGACATAAGTGGAAATTTTCAGGTAAATTTCCGATTATCAATTTTCGCTATTACCATGGAAAATTTCCAACTAAATTTGCATAAGGGATATTCTCAGAAAAATATCTACTTTGACACTGAAACAATGAGAAATATTAATTGTCATTGATTGTCATTTTTAAATTTAAACCTGCCTTTATGCAGGTGTGGAAACCTTTACAAAACATAATGCAGAATCCCTAATACAAAAATTGTGTCTATATACCAACTTCAAAAACATTTAAATGTTTTTGTGTTTACTGAATGGCCTGTACACTTTCTGAATTACAAATTTTTCATCCATTGACGCACTTCTATGATTTGCATTATGTCCTTCAATGTTGGGTTTTCTTCTTCTTTCTACTCTAGGTCTATTTCCTCTTCCTCTTTTTCTATTGACTTTTCTTCCTTTCTTGCACATTCAGTAATCTTCTTAGTTGGTTCTTGTCTTGCTATTCTATTACCTTTCTTGTTTTTACATAGAATATTGCGGTATTTCTAATGTCATTACTGTGGTAGTTTTCTTTCGGCTTTTTCATGCTCTTCATGATGCACTACCTTTTTCCACTATACAGTTGTTTTGTGTAGTTTCGTTGGGTTCTGTAGCTTATTTTAATGTCTGCTGCAGCTAACTTATTTTTTGCTTGGGTTCGGTTTTTACTGCTTTTTGCATTCTTCATTGAACCATTCCTTTATTTTTTGTCCTTGTTGCCGTACCTAGTGTTTATACTGTTGTGTTGCATGCCGCTTGTTTAATGCTCTTCCACTATTTTTCTATATTCTGTGTTTCATTTCCTCACTTACCTATTTCCATGTTTTCCTATATGTTTACTTGGTTTCTACGTTCTCTAATGCAATTATATCATTACTTACTTCTGGTCTTTCTTATCTACATTTTATTTTTTAGACGATAAGATGATCGACCTCTTAAGTTTGCTATGTGTAATATACCTATTCCACGATACGTACAATTCTGCAAGTTCTTAGTTGTAACCTGTATGGGCCATAACTATCTTTTTCGTAAAATTTTCTCCCAGCCTCATATATTTTTCGTAGAATTATTTGGCCATGATCCATATCTACCATACGATATATAAAAGTTACCATAGTTATATACATCTTTATCATCCTTACTTGGCTACATGAATTAGTGATTGTCATCTGAGATATTTTAATACATTATAACAGTGCACACCGGTAGAATTTAGTGTGTGGATGATCCTACGTTGTGTATGTTTTCTGGGTTATTACGGCATTTCTCGGATAGATTGCGAATTTTACTCAAATCGTATAGAGGCTGGAAACCTTCGCTTCGCAAGTCGGAAAGAAACATAATTGAGATGTTATATTCTATCAAAGAATATAGATATCTATATTCTTTGATTCTATATTAATTGCGCAAGACGGTTGTCGATGGTGTCGTTCAGCTGGCTGGATGTTATTGCGGCAGTTGGGCAGGGTTTTAGGCAACTTACACGACATATATTTTAATATATGACGGCGTCGTCGCCGAGGCCCTCTTAGCGTCGCCCCATGGTCAAATTACGAAAAATACTAGCAGCTAGGGTGCCTTGATGTCAATTTGACGTATTTGTCCTATACCAAGGTAGGGACAGATCATTACCCCTTCTCACTCTAAAGAACTTTAGAAGAACTATTAGCAGCAAGGAAAGCCGAATGATCATAAGCCGATCAGACAAGGAGTCAGTGTAAACGCAGTCTTACTAACAGTTAAGGTACTGTGATGTCCGATTGTGGTCCACTCAAAGAAGTAAAAATGAGGCAAGGAGTTCGTGTAAACACAATCTTACTAACAGTTAAGGTATTGCGGTGTTGGATTGTGATCCAGTTAGAGAAGTAAGAGTTAGACAAATCGTGATCTATTACAGCAGTTCTTCGAATAATTCGCGGAGCTACTAAATGTACCACATCTTGCTTTTTCTTCCTTGTAGCCCCATTCAGATGCGTGTTATACAAATTACCAAAACCTCCAATTCCAAATTTCGGAAAGAGCAACCAATGAAGTAAAACTTAAATTCCGTTGCCAGAGAACGCTAATTGATTGTTGCCCTTCCAAACCCCACAAATGGTTTATCCTTTTCGAATAAAATTGTTATTTGAAATTTCGCACAGCGTTTCCGAAACTGCCCGCGTGTCTTTTCGTTTTATAACGCCCCCATAAATTTTAAGCTAAATTAGCTCGCGGTTTTCGGCTTAGATTTCACTGCCGTGTCGTTATAATTTCGCTTAATCCCAGGCATTATTTTGTATCGCTTTCTACCCTATTTAAGCTGCCTTGTCTGCTAGGTCCTGTGCTAAATGATTGTGTTACAAAGTCAATGCCTCGCTAGAATTTCTAACAGCTGCAAAATTATATCGGCTTAATCCATACTCAGAACTAACTGAAGTTTTCATTGAGATATATAATTGTTCGCATTTAACTACAAATAATTCTCTATATAGAAGTCTTTATCTGTCCTTCCTGAAAATAAAATCAAAGATAACGTTAATGCGTACCTGACCCTCACCACATTTGAATGACATGCCTACCTAGTTCTTCCACGATATCACATAACGCTACTCTACCTATACTATCGTTGGCATATTTAAAATATAAGAAAATTAGAGAGTATGCCTCTATAACTCTGGAACATTAGATTGTCTCCTTCTCATATATTACTTATAGTTTCCACATGTATTTTTTTATTAATGGGTGAGCTTTGTTGCTATTTATTTTGCCTATATTATTTCTCACTTCCTACATGGTGGGCTCTTTCATCTGTTGTTGCACTGTATAACGTGTTCTTTTGATGAATGCTTCCTCTGATTGGTACCAATCAGTGGCGGTGATATGCATAAGCGGGAATAAGCGTTGCTTAGGGGCCCGGGCCCTTAGAGAGCCCCTTGGGGGGCCCGGTAAGTTCGCTGATTAAATATCTCGATATCTTCTACTTCATTTGGGTATACATCGATAGCACTGCAACCTCAGTCCCCCACTCTCAGTTATCAGTCATCAGTGATCAGACTCGATTTGAGAGCTTTGAAAAACTAACAAATATTTCTTTTAGAACCGAAAAACGTTTTAAGTATGCAAGAAGCTGAACTGGTCCGATGTGATTTGTTTCAGAAAAAGTATTCTGATGTCGTCAATAATAATCTCGCCATTCAGTTTATGAACGCTATTTCCTTACTAAACGTAGATTTAAATGATAGCATGGGTGTTCCAGATCTGACAAGTTTATTCCTACATAAATATAGTGTTCTCAAAAGCAATTTTGGGGAGATTATTACTGCATTGGTTTTATTCTTGACTCTACCTGTAACATTTGCCAAAATAGAAAAATCATTTAGCAAGTTGAAAGTAATAAAACATTATGTGCGAAATTCTACCAAGCAATATAGGCTAGATGACTTTCCAGTTTTGTCAATTGTGCAAAACGCATCGTCTACGTCTACGATGGACATAAAAATCTTGTGGAACAATTTGCTGTCAATAAGGCCAGAAATAGCAATTTTTGTATTAAGGGCGTAAAGGAGGCGATTTTGGCCCGCGGCGGAGTTATAAGCCAGAGGCCCGAAGGGCCGAAGGATTATAAAACGCCAAAGGTCCAAAATCGCCGTTCACGCCCGAAATGCAAACAAGATTTTTTGTAAGATCCACCATAAAGCTTTGAAAAATAAATAGCACGATTCGTTCACAAAAATCAAATTGTTGTTGGTTGCCAATGTGATGCAGGTTTTTTAGGCCTTAGGGCGCAAAAGGCATTATTTACGCCCGCAAATTATTTTTAGGCCTTAGGGCGCAAAAGGCACTATTTACGCCCGCAAATTAATGCATAAATGACCTTATTTTAATACGATTTTACAAAAAATATATTTATTTCATACTGATGTCAAAAATGACATTTTTCGGATAATTTATGGTACCAAAAATTGAACATTAAAATACTAGTACTTTAAAGTAAAATTTCAAGTACTTTAAAATTATACGTCAGTTGTTGTCATGAAATTTGAAATGATTTACAACTTTTAATTTAAAATTCATTAAACTTGCAGTATGAAATAAACCGTTGTATTCACCACGAACGAAAAGTGTTTTTAAATGTCCTCGCAAGTAATTCCGTCCTCGGCAACTTTCTCGTCTTTAAAGTGCCACTTTTCGTTCTAGATAAATAAACTACTATTTTTATTTCTGATCAATTTATTTTTACGGCGTTTTTATATTAATGATACAAATAAATACTAAGTAGTTGTTACCTATTTTGACGTGAGTTCTTAGGATTTTACCTGAATATTATTTTTTCTACGACCACCACTAAAAGTAGGCCTCATAGCGCTAGCCTTTTTCACGAAAAATTACGTTTTATACATCAGCGTGTTACAAGTGAAATCAGCTGTTTACTTTTAGCCCATGTGCTAAAAGTAAACAGCTGGTGTTGGATTTAGAATTTCGAACTGGAAGCGAGGTTGTAAAGTTATTCTAGTTACTTCTTTCGTTAGAGGTAAACAGTTTTTTAAATAATTAAGGCATTATGTAATGAATAAAGTAAAATGTGCACATTTATAATTACCTTTGATAACGAACTTTGACAGTTACCGGCTGCAGAAACAGTCACCTGCGCATCAAGGCCATCTCTTTACTATGACATGAATTATAACTGTTATAAGTGCACACCTTTGTTAAATCGACATTTATGGATTAGTAACAGTAAACTTAAGGCCGTACAAAAAATATTGTGAGCAAACTCGTGCTATAAGTGTTTATGCACGAGGCATGTTATGATACTCAGCCTTCGGCTTCGTTTCATAATTTTCATGTCTCGTGCATAAACGTCCACTTTTAGCACTTGTTGCACAAATAGCTATTATTTTACTAGTGCTCCTAGGTAGATATTTATCCATCAGTTTTCTTTGTATTTGTGCCTATACCAACTTGAAGATTTTATTTAGTTTTATATTTTTTTCGTTGACCTATTGTTAATTTCAATATTAATGATTTATTTTTCCTAAAAAAGGATTGATTATTAGACATCATTAATACACTGTTTTTGATTAATACACTCTTTTTCATTAATTAACTGTTTTTATGATTTTGACGTTTTGATGATATTTTGTATAGAGGTTAGTTGTATTAATCAAATATTTCGCCACAAAAAAAAATTGCGGTCAACGAAAAAATTTTGTAATCAACTCGTTTGTTAATGGGCGATTAATAATATCAACTATTAAAGGCACTCACTCGCTATCGCTTGTTCGTGCTTTAAAATGTTTCAATTATTAATCGCCGTCATTATCACACTTGTTGGTTAAATAACTATTAATTGATATTTTGTTACATATGTTAGTTATAAAATGTGTTAAATGTTAGACATTTACTACTCTATTTCTGTTGGTTATAACAGGATGTTATTTTATTTTTTGTTAAACGTTTACTTTGTATACTATAATTATAAATATACAATTCATTAAATATATAAATCCTTTTACAAGGGGGGCCATTTTTATATTTGCTTAGGGGCCCAAGGTGCTCTTGCACCGCCACTGGTACCAATCCTTCAGCTTTCTGAGTTGTATATAAAAGATTATACAGTGTTTGCAGCTCTTGGAGGCGTCTATATATTCCTTCCTTTATTCTTGCAGTTCTTTGTAACAAAATACCTCGTTTTTTTTCTATTAGATATAGCTTTCTCGCACTCTGTATTGCATCATGGTTTTCTTTTTTCTTTAATCTAAGTACTTTTCTGTTGATCATAGTACGTTCTCCTTAATCAAATTCTAATGTTTGTTGATTCTATAATAACTGCATTGTTTTCTTCTTCAGTTTCTTTTAAATACTTTTATAGCGTTTTCCGATATGTCTCCGATTTTTTTCCATTTTTAGTTTGGTGTTTCAAATTTTACTTTACTTTCGCTTGGTTTTGATTTGGTCATAATTATTTGATCTTTGTTCTTGCTAGGTCATTACTAGAATTCTAAAGGGACTGTTTCCATTGGTCTAATATCACAATCTTAACTCGAGTGAAATCTCACATTTACTAATATTACATGGTTTATCTGGTTAAAAGTATTACCATCAGAATGTAACGTTTCGCTCCGATTTTAAATGCAAATTAATTATAATCAAATATTATGGGCATTTAAAATTTCGCATATTGAACTTTATAAAAGTTCCAGTCCGTTCGAGACTGCCAGTTTGTCGTTATGAGCGGATAAAACGAGGAAACGTCCGTCGCGTATTCCCGTCTCTGCTTTGATGCAAGAGAAGGAAACTTGATAACAAGATACATATAAAACCAAAATTGTTCTGCGAACTCGAAGAGATTTTTATTACGGTAAAGCGAACTTTGCTTCTCCAGGCCGATCCCGCGGCCCCAGCTGAAGAAGCGCTTCGTTCCTAGCTCAGCTGGGCCACCAAAAAGAGACCACAATTATACCAGAAGAAAAATCTAGAAGATTTAGATCCAGCCCCTTGAACGACATCAGTTCCATTAAGTTCCTAATAATTTATTAATTTAAAATGGCGCACACCTGGGATGCGGGACGTGTCAAAACTGGCTACTTCATATTCACGAAGCTGCATCATTTTAATAGTTTCAAATAGCGCACAGATCGGACTGCGCGATTTGAAATAATTCAAAGTCCCGAAATGTTCCCAATTTACTAATTTGAAATAGCGCAAACCTGAGATCGAGCTGTGATACTTTAAATGATTCACAATCCCGAAGCTTCCCTAATGAATTAATCCGAGCCAAAACAAACCTAAGATCTGGCTGCATTATTGTAAATAATTCGAAGTCTCGAAACTTTTCCATAGCTTCGCCGCCGCTACAAGCAGGTGCCCGGAACACGCCGTCACAGTAAAGCCTCTCGCAGAATAGTAAATTCCCCCAGGTCAAAATTCATATACCTCAAGTTTCGTGGTTACACGACCTCGGCACACACGATCTAACCGTTATCAACCCAGATAGCATTTCATCACTTCCAAGTCACATTCCGCGGTCGCGCAAGTGGGAAACCAGAGAAAGTCCATCCAGGTGGTAGGTATTTGAAAATTTATTTGCTTTTATTAAATAAAATAACTGATAACATCGTGCCTTCATTAACTAAAGGAACTGACATTTGTTTACATTCGCAATACTGTCAACCTCTGCCCATCATCCTGAGAACTGCCAGCGACCGTCAAACAGTTGAGAGCCGAGACCGCTCCTGCCATTTGGGTGGCCTAACCACAACCGGAACCGAATTAAATTTTATTTTATGCCTACGATTTGGAATAGTTTATTTGTACAATTAAGGTTTGATATGAACATAGTGTTGAATAAATGTAATTTCTTTTATTTGGTATTCTTTGAATCAGTCAAAGTGAACTTGAATCGAACCTGGACCCAATAAGAGTTATCCACTTATTTGGGGCAAAAATAATATTAAAGCTATTATTAAATAAATATACCAGGAAGCATTGTAAGAAGACTTCTACGTGACTTTGTATTCGATTTTGAGAAAGCACCAAATTTTTCAAGGCTTATTCAATAATACTTCCCAAGTTGTTAATTGTTCCATCATGTTTACCACGCACTCTTTCTCTATTTTAACATTGTTATAATTGCTGATGACAATTTTTATATCATATTTTAGTGTGTTGTCCGTCTCTTTCTTTATCTCTCTTTCTCTGTCTCTTCCTCTCTCCTCTAGATTAGTTTCATTCATCATTTTTATTATCATAATTTTTCTCTGTAGGTTCATGAGCCGAGAAAAGAAACATGTCAAACTGTGTCCGCATTCTTAAACAACTAGTCTAAAGCAAATTATATGTTGCTGTAGTTTTCGCCAGACAATAAATTAACGACGCTTTCGTCTATGGGTGGAATAACAAGATCACACACAAAATAAAGTGAGAAGCGAGAATGCTACCTATCTTCATACGCCTGTGCCTGACGCTTATGGTTGTTATGTCCGACAAAAGCGTTATCAAGCAAATAATGCTAACTCAAACGGTTTTTTATTTTTATAAACACAAGAAGCTACGGAAAATATTTGTCTTGAATGTCATGATTTCCGCATTCGAGCATTCCGAAACAACCCTAAGACGTCACTGAATGGATGCATTCGCTGTCAGCTTGACATTTATCAGCTGTTTTTAAAGGTCACAGGCTGGCGAGAAGCAACAAAAAGAAATAAATAAACTGATTTGCAGAACTGCGTTATCAAGGTGTGAGCAAAATGGCAGACGTGAAGTCTTTAGAACATCCCACTCTAAAGGTAAAACGCGAAGTGGCGCACGCTGGTGATGTCTGCACGTTATTTTTAGGTCCCATATGAAATTCTGAACAAGAAATTTCGCACAGCTCAGAAAACCTTAGACAGAGAGGTGTCGCACGTACAACAGGCAGCGATCGAGATCGAAAGAGGGGTCACTGGGGAGAATGTCAAAAGCAATGATATCACGAAGCTCCTAGGTGGAATGGTTGAGAAGCTGCAGGTGCTAAAGCGCAAGGCGGAGGAGAGCATTGCAGAGGAACTGCAAGCCACCAGCGTCTGCAAGCGCCGTTTGGAGCACCTGAAGGAGCATGCCACTCTTACATCCTCCGGGGCAATCTCCCAGGGGGCGTTAAATCAATGGCGACGCAAGAGATTGGATCGTATGGTAGTCGAATATTTTTTGAGAAATGGCTACTACAATGCTGCCATTACCTTGGCGGAAAGGTCCAACATTAAGGATTTGACCAATATTGGTATGTACAACGTTGCAAATTTGTTCACTTATCGTAACTAGCTTGAGAATATTTAAAAAGTAGAGAAAACTAGAAGCTTATCACGTAAGTCAAAGTGGAAATAGGTAACTTAAACTTTTTAAAATTAGACTTGGTTTAAAATGATTGCCCTAGATAAACACCTACAGTAAATCCACGCCTACATTGACTCAAATACTTTAGTATAATAAGATAGAAATTTCTAAAAATAAATAGAATTGTACATCATGGGAAGTGTAACAGGAAACATGACTAGTCAACATATTATTATTATTATTATAAACATTAAAATGTTTTGGTTTTTCAAGGCCATTTCTGCTATGTGATAAACGTCACGTAGCACTAATGCTAGGAAAAGTATGCTGAATAATGGGTTTTAATGAGATCATTCAAGATAAACCATAATTTGATCAATTTCAGTATTTAAATAAGGTAACTAGTAACAAATTAATGTATTGTGTAATATTGGGCAAGGGGAGACAACACTCATTATTGATTTTTGTCTTTCTTGCATTAACATCAACAAATATCCTTCTCAGACTAATGCTTTTAAAGACTTCCTATTATTATACCAAGAAATTATTGCAAATAATGTTAGTCCTCGTTGGTGAAACATTTGATGCGCATTTCTGTTGAAAAAGTATTAAAGAAGACGAATTCATGCGCTTTGTAACATTTGCAGATGAAATATGCCACTTTGTGCAGAACAATGATGAGCATCATCTTGCTAAAATGGTGCTACTCTATTTCAAAAGTATTAGTATTCCAATTATGATGGTACATTTGTGGGAATGCACTTCAATCAAGTAGACAACATGCTGGAAACTTAAAAAATTTCGATAGTGTTATTCCTAAATGCGAAAATATTGGACCAGAAGAAACAACACACAGTCTCTGCTGGCTTTAAATTTATCTTCATTTAATTTCTGTATCCTTGTTTTAGTAATAGCAGTTTGTATACCAAAGCACTGAAGTTTAGCTCTTTATCACGAATGTGGATATAAATAAACTACATGAGGGATAAAAAGGAACTGCATGGCTGAGGAGTACATTATGTTTTTTTTTAAATCGAGAAATCATGAAGTGACAACATTTTAATCAACTTTTGTAGGTTATGTTGACGTCTATTGATGTTTACCTATCGCCCCGCCGCCTACAAAAGTTGTAAAACAATGGATTACTTCACTGTCGATTTCTTGTATTTTAGTGACGATTTGTATATGTTTTTATTCAGAGTCCATACTTCGGCAACCATACAACACCACTAGTAAAACAATTTTTACAGATCTAGATTTTAGTTTAACTTTTGTGATCCCTGAGGCGCTTTCGATTTGCACACACGAGCTGCTAGGTGCAACTCGGGGTAGATGACTATGCGTATTGTTTGCAAGAACATTTTGCTCCGGATCTGCTCAATTTTACTTTCACTCTTCCCCTCGGGCACCTGCTTTATGGTTGGGGTTTTACTGTTCCACAACTGCTCCGTTAATTAGTTAGGTTAGTTTGACATTTGTTTGGTGAACTTTTACATGAATAACCTAACATTTTGGGATATTGTTATTTTTTTAGAAGATAAACAAACGAAACTGCCTACTGTTCTTGCAGCTAGTATCCAACGGTCTCCTAGTGCTGTAAATTACAACAAATGACAGCATAAAATAGGTTAAGTCACGTCATAGAATATCGAAACTATTCTGTGGTCCTGTGATGAAGTGATTTTACGTGTATTATTTAAAACTACTCTAAGTTACGTCGAGCTGCACTAGAGCGAGTGACTCCTGCACATACAAACACCAAATCGAAAGCGCCTCTGATTATTCTCTTTCTCTTCTCTATCTCCATTTTGTTTTTCACGCTGATTCTTCTATGTTCATTTGTTTTTCTATTTTTTAATTTCCTTTATTTTTGTACAATGCTCTTAATCTATTATACAGGGTCGCTAAAAAATATGGATACAGCTAAATATTTTTAGAACATTTTAGCAGAGCTCGTTGAAATTTGGCACGCAGAAATGTTTAAATTCTAAGTTTTTTATTTAATTTTTACCATAATTTATTTTGAAGATAGAAGGCCAACTTGTTTTTTTTTAAATGGCACTGAAGGTCAGATTTGATATTTTTGAAAAGTTTTTTTTCTGAATTCAGTGATATAACACATGCCTGTTTTAATCAAAACTTATTAAAAAAATGATTGAACTAATAAAATTTGGATGAATGTCACTATGAGCACAATTTCGTCTTCTATCGCCACATCTAACCATCATCAGGATTTGTATAGGCTGAGTTTCACTTAAATGTACCATTGTTAAACTAATTATTACACAAAAATTAAATTTTTGGCTAAGATGCAGATGACAGTGATTTTTTTTACCTTTTAATAAAAATAAAGGTGGGCATGTGTTACATTACTGAATTCAGAAAAATATGGTTTTATAAAAAAAATAAGTTGGGTTGTATCATCAAAATAAATTATGGTACAAAATTTAAAAAATGTCAGATGATAGAATTTAAACACTTCTGTGTGCCTAATTTCAACGAGTTCTGCTAAACCGTTCTAAAAATATTTAGTTGTATCCATACTTTTTAGCGACCCTGTATGTATATACTATGTGTTCAAAAAGAAATTACATAAGGGTTGGCCATGGAAAGCAAAACTAATGTCAACAGCAAGCTTTAGGGACAGCAAACTTTAGAATTTCCATAGCAGATTGTAATATAAACTTATGACAACGATAATGACAGTTAATGAATTCTAAAGCTTGCTGTTTACATTGCTTTTAGTTTCCATGGCCAACCCTTATGTAATTTCTTTTTGAACACACGGTATATAAACGAAAGTCAAAATCCTGACTAATCAAAGCAGAGCCATAACCACTGGTACTAGGAAGTTGAAATTTGGGTGGAAGATTCAATTTGTTACGTAAAGTAGTGCTAAGAGGGGATTTTTTGAAGTTCAAACCCTAATAGGGTGAAAACGGGTAAAATGTGTTTTCACGAATTTCTCAATATGATAATATATCAATTTGATTTTTACATAGAAAAGTTATTTATACAAGTTCCTAAAAACGGGATTGTGCACGGATCAACTCCTAAAGGTGCGAATTTGGATTCAGGGGTGAATTATAGTAGATCATGCTTTTTGGATACACTATATGTGTTTTTTAGGATCTTTAAAATGTGGTTTATAGTATATTAAGTATTAAAAACGGTAAGGACATTTTACCGATCGAAGACAAATGTTTGGAGGAGGAGCGAAGTGACCACTCCAGTTATTGTCTGAGATCTGCAATTCCTTAACGTTCGTGATGCTTATGACGTTTTTTTGCACAATAAAAATGTATTTTTCTTCAAACGTCAGTAAAATGTGACAATATACCACAGAATAATATGTTCATGGCACTGTACGTCTATGTCAAATTCGAGGTTAGCAGGTTAGGATTTGCTTCAGTCTGTGTCAAAACTGATGCAAAACCTAACCTGCTAAACTCAAATTTTTACTTACCGTTTTAGAACGGTAAACATAACTTACTGATTTGGCAACAAAAGTGGTAACTAAGTAAAATCGTTCTATCATGCAAAAAAGTTTTTTCACTTAAATAATCACGAGGGACTTTTTCTCATTTTTGCTGTTGTAGTCTTAACGTGATTGGTTGAAATGTGAAAATTGGATATCAAATGATTAGTCTATTTCATATGAAGGAAATAGTCTAAATTTTTCTAACGTGTTGCGTATACTTTTTTATCACATTTCATAAGAAATGTAAAATATTACATTTTTACATAAAAGTGACATTAAATGTCAAAACATAACCAAGTTGAGCAGAACTAGTTTCTATGTACTAAAGCACAATAAGCAGCTCCAGTTGATGTTATGCATTTGGCAGTACTGAAGTGACATTGTAAGTCTGTGTCAAATTTGAGGTTATCAGGTTAGGTTTCTCGTCAGTTTTGATACAGACGGACGCAAAACCTATCCTGCTAACCTCAAATTTGACATAAACTTACAGTGTCACCAACAATACACTTCAGGACTGCCAATCGTAAAATGAATCGCTGTTGCTATGCAGAAAAGTACCACATTTCTCAACAATTTTGAATGTAGAAGAAATGTAGTACATTACCAAATGAAATGCGATAAAAGATGTTAAAGTTAATGAATCTTTTGCCGTGAGTCCAGTTTAGAATAAAATATAAAAACTTCCAAAATTCCACCCCCAAGTGCTATAATTTATGAATGCAACATTTAATAAGTACATACTGCAAGCGCTCGATACTAGTGAATCAAATAAAATGCCCGATAACATAAAAAACCTCTACAGTTTGATAACGTAAACAGTTCTTGGCGACGGTTAGTCGCCGATTTATGTAGGGGATTCTCCTCTGCGAAACAGGTTAATCACAGATTTATATAGGGGATTCCCCTCTGTGACGCAGCTGAGTCAATCGGATAAGTGTTTATGATGCGTTTGCATTTCATTTTAGTCATTGTTGAACATAGGCGCTAATTGATGCAGAATAAAATAGCAGCTTGTTTTTTTTCTCATTAAAAATGTGTATTACTTATCCCTGTGATAATATGTTTTGTTTTTTATTGTGTTATTAAACGTTTCTTTTAATAATGTGTTTATTAATAAAATCTTGCTCGCTAATGTAAACATTTCAACAATGTGAACACACTTGGTTTGAATTAGTTCACATTATCGAGCGTCTGCTGTATATTTTTTTATTTTATTCTCACTGTTATACTAACTATAGTTTTGTCAATCTACACAAGGGGAATGACAATTACATACATATTTCCAGGGGTACGTGAAGCATAAACGAGCGACAGAGAACTTTTTCTGGAAGAATCTTATTTCCTTTGTACCTAAGTTACTTTACATTTAGAGCTGGGCAGTACCTAATGAATTATTAAGTAATTAAATTACTAATTTAAATATGCTCTAGAAAAAATAATATTGTAATTGAATTACTTTTTGAAAAACAGGAATTGTACTTGAAAATTATTTATTTTTTAAGAAGTACATCCAAAATATTACCCTTATCAAATAATTCATTGCCTATTAAAATTGTGTGAGATAATTTCAATCGCCTGTAGAGTAATTGTATTGTTTTTGGAATAGTTAAATTACTTTTTTTCTATAGCAAATGTTAAAGTGTGCTTTCATCGGTTCAAAACAAAAGGTCAAGTGTTACTTTAACAGCAAGGGTAGATAAAGTAGCACTTTAACGTCAAGGGTAGATAAAGTAATTTAATTTTTTAACTTTTATTTAAATTAAATATGACAGCTTCGTATTATCGTAGCAACCCAATCTAGCTACTGAGATTTTAAAATGTGATTGACTTTCCTTATTTTCTTTTGAAATTGTTAAAGTTCTTCCTATAGATAAAAAAATGTGTATTATACATGACGATAAAATTTAACTTTATTATCTTATGTAATAAATTACTATTATAGTATTCAAATTACATTTTCAAAAAGTATACTTCGAAAGTGGGTGGTTTATAGTTGAAATTCTGAAGTGTCTGAATGAGTGCATTACTGCATTTGGCAATTGGATTATCAATTTATCATTCATAAATTTTAAGTGTGGGTGCAAAGTATAGTTCTGGTCTATTTAACAGAGAAGTGGGATAAGACATTTTCCTCTTGTATTTTTTACTAATCTATCCATGAATAATAAATAGTAGTGGGTTTGAGCTATTCCCTTGTTTCATCCCATTTTTCAGATTTTGGAGGTTTTCACGGTCATTGTTATTATGTAACAAACGATTTCCGGGATTGGACTGTGTCATTATCAAGATTAAAGAAATCCACGTTTCACCCATTTTGTTTTTTTTTTCATTTCAAAGGCTTTTGGCCTCTGCCCATTTATCTGTACATTCACTGTTACATTTTGACATACATTTTTTATTACTTGTATTAATTTTCTATCTACCAGGTGGCGCGCGGCAGACGGATGGATTTGAAAAGGTTATTGCTCCCTTCCTAACGGTCCTAGAAGGTTGAAAGTGGGGTGATTCGAAAGAGGGGGGTGGGAAGTTTATGTTCCACTCGGTTTCAGTCGCTATAATGGAGTGGTCCGTTAAGCAACGTGTTTTTTGTGTGCAGACGTATTTGTCGAACGCCCGCTCGATCGTCCGCGTGAAGCGTGCCTTCCGTTTAAAATTCAAGGTCGCCCCCCGCGGTCGAATTCCCAATCGAAATCGAATTCTCGCGTGGGTTCATGCATTTCAGGATACCGGAAATGTGTCCACGATAAGAAGGGGGCCACGGAATACCGTTACTACCCCAGCAAACATCGAGAGGGTTCGAGCTGCAATTCAACAATCTCCCAGGCGTTCAATTCGGAAACAGGCAGGTGCCCTTGGCATTTCGGGACGTTCCATTCAACGAATCGTTAATGAACATCTTCATTTGCACCCCTATAAGATGGTTGTCGTCCAAGAATTGAAGCCACGTGATTTTGAAGCCAGACAACTCGCTAGAGAAAACATGCTTGCTACGTTGCCTCGAGACGGTATCATTTTCTTCTCTGATGAGGCACATTTTCACCTCAGTGGATGTGTCAATAAACAAAATATGCGCTATTGGAGTGAAACGAATCCCAAGGAGCTCCAACAGAGGCCCCTGCACTCTGACAGGGTGACAGTATGGTGTGCAGTTTCAAGAATTGGGATCATCGGCCCCTACTTTTTTGAAGAAAATGATCGAGCGGCTACAGTCACTTCTGCACGTTACCTGACTATGATCCAGGATTTTTTCTTGCCTGAATTGGAACGGATGGAGCTGGAAGATGTCTGGTTTCAGCAGGACGGGGCAACAGCCCATACAGCAAGGGTTTGCATGAACTTTTTGCGAGGCCGAAATTCCTGTGGCAATGCTTCAAAGAGTGCACGAAAACTTCAAAAAAGGCTTACTCAGTGTTTGGAGTGTGAGGGGCGCCATTTGAGCGATATTTTGTTCAAAACCATATAAACTTAAATTTCCCGAGTTAATAAATTGGGAAAAAATAAAAAATGTGGTTATTTTGTAAAAGTCTGCGTTTTATTCCATTATCAAATCCATCCGTCTGCCGCGCGCCACCCTGTATATTAAGGTCTATTAGGTTTCTCCAAATTACTCCCCTTTCTATCATATCAAATGTGGTTTTTATCATCTCTAGTTCGCTGTTATCTGCTCCTCCTGCTTTTCCTATTTTAATGTTTCTTAGTACTTCTTCTATATCTTGTTTCTTTTTTATTTCTTCCTTCATATTTCTTATTTGATTCAAGAATTTTTATTGTTATTTTTGAAGTCGTCTTTTATTTTTGTCCCCAATTTCTCTCAGCTTCTTTTTTCTTCTCTTACTGCCCTTGGCCTCATATCTTATTGTTATATAATCCATTTTGTCCTGTGGCTTTTTTATGTAATTATAATTTTTACAAGCTTGTTTTTAAAAAAAAAATCTTCACATATTATCTCTACTTTTTGGTATAAACTGTATTTCAAGTTTTCCCATCTTTCATTCATTTTCATTTCTTTTTTGTTTTTCTGTCTCCTTCAGTGAGTTATCTATCTTTCTTTGGTGTCCTTTTGTGATTTCTTTTTCTTTTAGTTTATATATTTTAAGTTTTGTATATTCATTTTTCTTTTCCACATCTGCTGTTTGATCTTATTTCTGCCTCTATTATGGTTTTGATGTGTTTTATGTCTGTCATATAGTAATCAAGTCTATGATGCTGCTTGCATTTCTTTCTTTTGCTACATTTTAAATCCAAGTGTTCCCAATTATCAATTTATTTTCTATGCAGAATTCTATCATTTTTTCCATTTCTATTTTTCCTTTCCTATTCTCAATTTCCCCTAATTATATTTTTGTTTGTTTTTATCTGTTAGCCAATCTTTTATGTGTTGTAATTATATTTATAGGCTTATATTCATCACCTTTTTTGAGTTAGTAACTTTTAGAAACCGGGTTAACAATCGAAATTTTCTGCATGTTGGGCACTTTTGATTCTTCAATTGAGTTGTTAATAACTTCCAACACCTTTTCTATTAACCTCTTTTTTCCAACTTTTATGATGTCCATATCCATTACATTTGAAGAACTTTTTTATTTCTCCAATTATATCCATAGTCATTAGTTCATTAGCACATTATTTTTCCTTTTTTTCTTTTCTACCCATTCCATGTAGTTTCTAAGCTCCTTCGGCTCTTTTCTAATCTCTTTATTTTTCCCACTTTCTTTTCTCAAATTTTCATTTTGATTTCTTTATTAAATGTATTTTGTTCTAACCTTGTTCGTTTTATCTCCTTTTGTATAACCTCCTGGTCTTTCTTCATATCTTTAATAAATTTTAATATTTGATCCAACTTGTCTTCCTCCTTATTTCATGACCTTGGTGGGGTTTTTACTAGTTTTTGATTTCTTTCCGAGCTCTCCTCCAACTCTTTTGGTGCTTTCCTTCCTTTGTGATTCATCTGTTGAGTATTCTTCGTCACTATCCACCATTTTGATTCCTTTCCTCTCTTCAGTGTCACTAATTTTCTTTTTGGCACCAATTTTCCGTGCTCGTTATTTTCCAGTACGTTCCACTCTTTGTTTTATTTATTTCCGGTTTCTTAATCTACATGATTTTTACTTACAATTTTTTCCGGTTCTGTTATTGATGTCTTAGTACCCTTGTATTTACTCACTATTCATGTTGCGCATTATTTCTGAACAGTTATCGCTCTGTTTACACTAATGGTTGGTCAGGGCCGATATCATAATAAAATATAAAGGAAAAAAATAAATAGGCCTACGTACATTTGTACAATATTAAATATTTAATAATAATAATGGTGAGGCACTAACATCCCATAAAGGAGCTTGGCCTGTAAGGGGAAACGTCAGAGCTTCCGTATCCTCGCTCTCACACCCGGCTGTCGCGTGTCAAATTCATGACACGTGGTGATGTGGTGAGCATCATGCATTAGACAACCGCATTATTACCCCTTATTCTTTCAAACGTAGATCCTCAATTATTTAAAGCGACTGGGTAGGCCGGCCGCCAGGCATCGATTCTGGGATTTGAACTCCAGACTTCCGCACCGTAGTCCAATGCTCTAACCACTCTGAGCTACACTGGCTATATACTAGATATTTAGTCAACAAAAAAAAACAGCTTTATCGGTGTTACGTTTCACAAAATTTAAAACGACGTATTTTTGCATTAGCTTGTAGATTTTCAGAAACTAATTTGTATAAAATGTAGAAGAAATAATTTTACCATTTAACTTAGTTAATAAAAATTGTATCACCTATAACTGATAATGGGAGTAATTTTGTTAAAGTATAAATTTGGTTTGCAGTTAGAAAACGTAGACTAGGAACCAGAATCATTAGATTAGAAAGTAAAACTAATTGTAATTTGCTACTTCAGCTAAAGAATATATAGGTACAGGCGATTTTACTGTTACAAATTTGCTATTACGTAAACACTTCATATGCACCAGCCACATTAATCTTATTAGCAGCAACAGATGCCAATATAGTATTTAACGGTATTAGGCCAATATTGAACATATAACGGACGACGATACATTTTGTGGCCAAGGCTAATAAATTATCTGAGTCAATTATATGTTTAACAGTTTTTGTAGTATCTACTAAAAGTGGCCAATTTTAAGATATGTGATTTTAATATAAATAAAACCTACTGGTAACTTCAGTCCCACACGTAATTTGGTAGTGTAGTAACAGTTATAACAGCCGTGGGTGTTATGGGTGATATTGCGATTAAGCAGGCAGTACTAGTTTAGTTAGTACAATAACATGTAAATATTACGTAAAAGCTATTAATACCAGTGTAACTTGCGCGTATAATATAACAGGTTCAGACATGTGAAAATTATTCAATAATGTTGTATATTATAGAATAAAAAGTACCATAGATGATGTACTAAGCTACTCAACAGTAACGCAATGGAATTTTCTAAAATTTTATTTCACAAATTCTGAAAGGGAAAGACAAACTCAAGGACTTATTTGAGAAACTCAATATTAAAGACGTTTTTACACATGGAAATTACATACTTACACCATTCTGGAGCTACTAGCCAGTACGATGAATTTTCTACAAAGACAAAATACGACGTTTTTTAGTTATTTGTTACCAAGTATTATTAAAAGTAAAGGTAAATAAACTTACAGATGATATCAGTATTAGAAACTGTATAATTACTCATGAAAAGGTCATAGAAGGGTTAAAAAGGCGATTTCAGTGTTTATTTACAATCAACAATAATTGAAGAAAATATAATTGCTGCTGTCACAATTCCAAGCATAAATTTTGTTGGTTGAGTATGTTTAAAGATATAAATCCTGCAGCTGATACAAAGGTAGTAATAAAGTTGATATTAATCTATATTTTTTTATGTAATTATTCATGTAGGTTATATATCTTAGCTCTACAAGCTTAGTAGCCCATGGCTTGGTCTATAGCTTTCTCCCATTTTTTCTTGTTCATTGGTATCCATTTATGTTTGCCCTTCATTTTTCCATCACTCCAAAAAAGCAACACTCGATATAACTGAAAATATAATTGACAGACGCATAGAGAATGGTTTGAAGCGAATGTAAAAAATGTATTAAAAACAAAAATAAAACAGGATTGCAATGGTTACACTCAGGAGAACACGAAAATTATGAGCAATATAAAGAAATAAGAAGAAATACAGCTAAAATGTGCAAGGAAAAGAAAAAGAAATGGATTGATGACTTAACGAAGGAAATAGAATCTGAAAACAGAAGTAACAATGCAAAGAAATTTTATCGAAAAATAAACGAACAACGAATGAAAAACAGAATAAATACAAGATTGATCAAAAATAAGGAAGGAAACAGAGTGTATGACAAACAAGAAATAAAACAAGTATGGAAACAACACTTTAGTGAACTTCTAAATGACGGGACAGAAAGTAGCAATGAAAACATATTGGAAACATATAATGAAGATGTAGAGATACAAAAATCAACATATGAAGAGGCGATAAAAATAATTTAAAAAAAAATGGTAAGGCACCTGGCAGCGACAATATCATACGTGAGATAATAAAGTATGAAGGAAACAAATTAAATGAAAGAATTTATAAACTAGTATTATCTATATGGGAAAAAAATAATACCAGAAGAGTGGAAGACGGGAGTAATTATACCAGTGCATAAGAAAGGAGAGAAAGAATACACTAACAATTACCGTGGAATCACATTGTCAAACATAGCTTATAAAATAATTTCTGCACTAATACACCAGACGCCAAAATATTACTCAGAGAAAGAACTTGGTGAATACCAAAATGGATTTAGGCCTAGAAGATCGACGGTAGATGCATTGCATACAATGAATCAGATTCTGGAAACAAGCTATGAATGTAATATAGACCTATATGTACTATACATAGATTGCAAACAAGCTTTTGACAGGATAAATCGAAAAACAATGTTTGAAGCTATGAATAAGTTGAAAATACCAAGAAAATTAACCCTCCGGTTGACGGGCTAGGTCTGTGAGGCCCAGGCAAATATATTTTTTGTTGTATTTTTTAAATTTCTTTAGCTTTTTGGTACCTTCCTAACTTTAATAAAGACATGTTTTCCTTAATTTGTCTTAATTTTATCATCTGTCGTTTGGCAGCCAGAAGGGCTTTGGGCCTGTCAGACCCAACCCGTGTATTCGTGTAAGTTGTTTTCCTACAATTTATTTTTTCGTATTTTGTAAAGGGACTAATTTTGTGCCATTTTTAGGCATAAAACATTCTTAGGGCCTTCCCCTAGTTTCTAAGTATTCACGCAGAATCTTTTACATACGGGTAAGTCCCTAAATTTCAATTGTTTATCGTTTCTGCTTGTTTTGCATGTTAGCAAACTTTTATCTCGAGTTTAGGGGATTTAGCTTTCTTACTCTAGTTTATCTTCTGGAGGGGAATCCCCGTTCTTTATGAACTTGTTTTGTGGTTCCTGTATATGTTTGGAACACACAAAACCATGCTGCGCCGACTGTGCAGCAAAATTTGATTAACGAAATTTTCCATTCAATATTTTGTGTCAAATTTATGTACACTCATTTTTTTTTACACTTATTCAGCCATATACTTTACAAATAATTGTGAGTTACTGTTATCGTCTTTTCCGTTTTTTTAATTTATAATTTCTTTTGAAAACTTGCATTACATGTAACTTTTTTTAATAAATGGGAACTCCCAAGTTAATGTTTTTTTCACAACTTTTTTTACTCTTAGTAGTGCAAAATAGACCAGGTTAACAAATGCATGCCAGAAACTGGGCATATTAATGTGTTATTAGGGGAAAAAAATAAAACACAGTTTGGGTCTGAGAGACCCAACCCGTCAAATGGTGTGATTATGAATCCACCCGTCAACCGGAGGGTTAATTAGATGAATAGGCATGACATTAAAAGGCTCAAATGCAGTAGTTAGAACACACGAGGGTATAACAGAAAACATTGAAATAAATATGGGAGTAGAGAGAAAACATTAATAAAAGCTTTCAGAGAAATGGAACAGGCAGTAAAACGTGTAAGATTACAAGTGAATGAATAGAAGACGAAGTACATGAAATATGGAAGAAATGCAGAAAATGATATACAAAAGTTACAAATAGATGGCCACAACCTTGAAGGTGTAAGCAACTTCCGTTACCTGGGGACACAAATAAATAATGGTAAACAAAATAACGTCGAAATAAAAGCTAGAATTAAAGCAGAATCAAGACACAAAATTAAGAATATACAGGACTCTGATAAGACTCGTAGTAAAATATGCGATGCAAATCAAATGTATTGAAGAAACAAGAACAGCTAAGAATTTTCGAACGTAGATAGAGTAACATGGTCAACATACACCTAACACACAATGGTTGCTACGCAAGCACGAAAGGCACGCTCCAACTTTGTATCTCGTAACTCGGGACAGGTTGAGCACTACACTGCCAGATGCTAGCATAAAAAGCACCAGCCTTTACACTGCTAAGGTAACAAGATATTAACGATTATACATAAATGATATTAAGAACAATACTTGGAAAAAAAAATGAGGACAAATATAGACCATTAATGAATTTTGAGATACAAGAATTAATAGGAAGGAAAGATATAATGAAACATATAAAAGCACAAAGAATAGGATGGCTAGGACATATCATAAGAAGTGATGAAAAACAAGCTATAAAAATAATCAGAGTGGAAGCCAAATGAAGGAAGAAACAAAGGAAGACCTAATGCAGTAGAAAGCACACGAAAGGAAGATATGGAAGCAAATTGTCGAGAAAGCAAAATCACACTCGGAACTCGAAAGAAACCAAACACAAATGGAACGTGGGGATTAATCCACCCCTAGTAAATTGATGTAGGAAACTTCGAAAGAAGTGGCCAAAACCGTTTAAGGTTGTTCAGCCAAGCAAGACAAGTCTTCTATCCCTCTTCTTAAATATGGATTGTAATACTGCCTCTCAAAGAATCGAATGGTTACGTCACATAAAACGAAGTGGAAGAAAGACGGCCGTAAGTATAACAGAATGGAAACCATGCGACATAAGAAACAAAGGAAGACCCAGATCAAGATGGATAGATGAGGTGACAGAAGACTTAAGAACAATGGAAGTGAACCAATGAAAAGAAGAAGTAATGGAAGGAAAATTTGGAAAAAGATAGTTGAGAAAGCAAAAACACTAAATATTTAAAGAATTTAGAATCCAGAGGAAAGGGGACTAATTCCCCCAGAAAAGAATTAAGGACATCCAAATTCTAAAAGGAACAGCCGCAGCCCATTGGGTTGTGGAGCCTAGCAAGAAGAATACTGCCTCTGCCCAGTCATTTGGTTCTTGTTTCCAAGCTGACATGTTACATTCTGCTATCTCTCCTCTCTCTCTTCCTCTTATTATAGGCCAGTGGCCTGTTTAACCACAAAGTGGTTCTATGAGCCCACTTTGCCCTTAGGCCGGGTAGGTGGCTAGCCTTGCTCGTCGAAAGTGAGGAAGAGTTCCCTTAGTTAGGGGTTAACGACTACCGCAGGTGTTAGCGTGGTAGCCGGGGAGCATACAGTTTTTAAACTCTAGAGTCGCCGGGATTCCAACCTGGGCCGGCTGCCTGAGAGGTCAGCATTTGCTCGCGGGGCCATCCATTCACTCTTTCCCATAATTAAGTCGTTGAAATACTCTTTCCATTTCCAAAATCTCTTCATCTGCTATTAATTTCCCTTCCTTGCTCTTGTAAATTACATTTCTTGGTTGATGACCTTGTCTTTCCTTTTTCACTCGTAAGTATATGTCTCTAATTTCTTTGTTCCTGTAGTTTTCCTCTATTTTCTTAATTATCTCTTATCCATCTTCACTTTTCTTCTTACATAACAAATTCTTGCATGTGTTCATCTCTTCCTTGTACTTCCTTTTTGCTTACAATGTTCCTTTTTGTAGTTTCCATACGGTAATTTCTTGATTTATCCAACTCCCTCTTACACTCCTCACCAAACCATGGTTTATTCCCTTTTTCACTATGATTGTGCTCGCTGAGCAGCCCAATGTGTAAATTTGTTAAAGAGTGCTTTGTGTATGTAGCTATGTTATTAGATTGAAAAAGAATTGTTTTTGATTTTGATATATAAAGTTTATCGTTTATCCAACTCCCCCTTACACTCATCATCAAAACATGGTTTATTCTCTTTTTTCACTATAATGTTATTTCTTTCGACACTTTCTTCTGCATTACGTTCAACAGCTCTTCATCTCAGTTATATCTTGGTACCTTGTGTTTTTCTGTGTTTGACATTTTGCTGTACATTCTTTAATTTTCACTCATTAACCTCGCTAGCCTTTGCATTCTTTGCAGTTCCTATCTTTGGTTTAGTATGTTTTACATTTTGTTCTTCTATTTCTATAAGGTTTCTATTTGTTAACATACATACTTGCCATCTGGAGATACTCATGTTGCCTTATAGATTTCTTTTCATTTAATATACTCAAAACTTTCATATTCTTCTGCTTTGCAAAGTCGATAAAAAATTATCCATTTTCTGTGGTTTCCTTATGCTCACTGTACGGTCCTATAGTTAGTTGGAAAATGTCTTTTTTACTTATTTTCGCATTTGCATTGCTTAATACTATCTTTATATCATACTTGGGTATATTTTCATACTGTCTAATGCCTTATAAAATTGTTTGTTGACTTCACTTGTTTTTTTCGTATGTGGGTGCGTGTATGTTTAGGAGGCTTATCTTTTGATACTTTCCTCCAAGCCTTATCGAACATATTTTGTCTGAAATTGGTTTAAACTCAACTATTGCTTTTTTCAAGGCTTTGCTTATCAAGAATTATTCTTTCGCATTCCTGCCTTCAGAATGGTTAAACCTGCCAAGTTTTATATTAATCATGGGTTATGAAAATAATCCTTTAACTGCTTTGTTAATAATTAAAAACAATTAACTTTTCGTAATATGCAACTCAAACCTTTCGTAAATTATGTAATTTAACAATTTTAACTATGTATTTATTTACTGACGAAGCTAGCAAAATTAGCAAAACGTTTAACCAAATTTGTAATTATGAAAAAATATTTTGCGACACGATTTTTATTATTCAAACAAAAATCATGAATAATTCATAATTGATATCAGCAATTTGACATATAAATCTAATAATGCTAATTGAGGCATTATTGTTAATACACTAATCAGTAGATACATCAACTCACAGCACAAGGAATGCATAAACAAAACAGACTGACTGGGATTCCCATACAATGCGATCGCAATTCAGCAGGTCAACACCCAAACACTCAACGGATAGAAACACTGGGATTCCCCTGATAGCCACAGTTGTGCTAAGCAATTTTCTTTGACCACTCACTCACTCACTTGATCCTCGTAATATTTGAGAAACAAGAATTTTCTGTCTTCGAATATTCACTAATCATGAACCCTGTTCCTAAGATCCTGTTTTCTCCATTAATGTTTAAGAAAATATAATCCTCCAGTTCCATTATCTTATTGCCAGGTTTCTTAGTTTTCTGGATTGCCATGATCGCAAATTTAAATTTTTTACATTCATTGTTTCGATGTTTAAGTGCTCCTTCCTCATAAGTCCCCCATACATTCCAAGTCCCTAATAAAATATTAGCAAATTTCTTAATTCTCCCTTCTCCTTGTAACCTCCTCTCAGTTTTACATCCTTCATTCCTTCTCTCAATTTTATTTTGCTCAGCTACTTTTAATCTCAAATGAACATCCTTTGCTGGGTATATTGTTCAGCGATCCTCCTTGTAGTTTTTTAATTCAACATTCTCTGCATTTTCTTCTTTTTCTTTATCCGATTATGCTGATACGTTTAACTCTTCTTCATGTGCCACTTTTTTTTTCTTTTTGTAGCTTCCTTTCAGCCTTTGTATCTACATTTCAATAAACATCTTGGTGTCTTTATACACGAACGGCCTTGACACTTTGGTGACATAGAGGAAAATGTTTGTCACTCTGTGCTATAAGCGTGATGTATACAAATTAGATCTTGACGTTTAGGAAGTTTTCTTAAATGCAATACACACAATTGACTTTGAACACCCACTGGTTTGTGGGCTACGCTACAGTATTACTTCAATAAACGTGGTGTTTTTAATTCTTTTAATTTTTTATTTATTGTTGTCTCCTTTTTATCATTTAGTTCAACCAAACATGCCTTAGGACCTAGTTTATGAGGCTTCTAAACCCAGATGTGCTTCCTAAAGTTTCCAACTGCCTCTTTTAGAGTTTCTTGATCCTTTGAATTGATTGTTAGTGTAGGTTGCAAGTTGGTATATACTTCATATTATATTCATTTTTAAGTGTAACATATCGATCAGATATTTACCTTATTTTATTTTTTGTTGTTAATAACATTTATTTGTCTGCCTTATTTAATAACAGTGAAATATTTTTGCAGTTCTGCCTTTCGTCTCCAGTTTTTCTTTATAATTTTGGCAGGTTGTGTTTTAATAATTTATTGTTCACTGCACACAACACGCATATATTTTTAACAACTTTATAAACTACCTATATTATTTTTAATAGTAATTTGTACAAATAGCTACCTGAGAAATTGACATGCCCAGCTCTGGTTGCATTAACCCTTTAACGCGCAAAATTACTGTAAGAGGGAAAAATGTAAATTTTATGTCGTATGTGTTCTTTGAGATGCCAGGAAACCGAAAAACAACTTTTTTTTTCAAAAATCCATTTTCACTTTCCCCAAATATGCTGGTAAACCGTTCTACCAGTGAGCATTCAGGACAAAAGATGCTGGTAAACCGTTCTACCAGTGAACATTCAGGACAAAATATGTTGTGAATGTTCACTGGTATAACAGGTGGTAAAATAGTTTTTGAAATTTGAACTGAATAATATAAACTCTTGCGAGTGGAACACTAACGTTCTGTTTAAAATTTATGACTACCCCATCGTAAACAATCAAAAATTTCAGCTAAAATGCCACCGCGATCGGTTTGACCGTAAATATTTGCCTAGCGCAACATAGCAGCAAAACCAATTCGATTATATCTTCCGTAGATATGTTTATAAATACTCAAAACACAAAAAAAAATTGTATAAAACGTACGTTATTACTAAAAAATTGGACATAAATATAGACTATTTTTGCGACGCAAATGAAAGGTTTCCAAATATCAATTTATTTTTCAAAATCAGGAAAAAATTATTTCTACTACTTATCAATATTATAATCCTTACATATTATACTAAAACACTTACCAGCTGAAAACTTGAAAGTTGCTCCCCCAAACTAATAACAAACACAAAACTTCACCAATGCGCGTACACATTTCAAAGTCGTGACGCGGAATGCACGCTGGTAATACTGTCATACCAGCTACACATTTATACCAAGGTTTATTGGGATAGTTTTATAACTACAATAATTGTAGAAAATATAAAATTAGACAAAAGAACTGCAATGTCTGTAGAACGGACACAAGACGTTTCAGAGCAGTATTAAATTTCAAAACAAATGTTATTGATTGTTATGCGTAGTGGTATAACTGTCTACCAGAGAGCGTTAAAGGGTTAAGCAGCAGCAAAACCAAGAATGATATGTTTTGGTGTTATCAATTTGTTAATATACAAAATGTAGGTAATCGGTTTACAGGTTGTAGTCTTTGGCCTTGTGTTTAATGTTGGTTACCTTTGGATTTTTAAAATTGATCTAGTTAATTTTTGTACTATGAAACATTTATTAAATTATACAATAGGAAGTGGTGCATACTTAAAAACCAAAATAGCAACTATGTGATTCCCAAAAAGTTGTTCTTTGCTAGAGGAACCAAAAAAAATAATCAAATTTGGCTAACAAGAAAGATACTGTAATACATGTCCATTTTCAGAAATATTTTTAACTTCTCGCGAGGTCGAAAAGTCCTTAGCGAGCCACGAGACGTCGAAATGCTTGTCGTGGTGCCACGACAACCGATCGAAGCTGCGCAAGTTGAAGTCCAACATGGAGTTCAACCTGCGCATCCAGGAGTTTGTGGAGCTCATCCGCTCGGACCGCAGAATCGACGCCATAAAGCACGCGCGCAAGCATTTTCCGAGCTTCGAAGAGGAGCACCTGAGCACGATTCAGAAAGTCATGGCCTTGCTCGCATTCCCCGTCTGCACAGGTAACTGGAACGCCTTGTAGTATTTGACCTGATTCTAACCGTTTGTAGAAATTCCTTCATACAAAATGCTGTTCGACGAGAGTCGATGGGACACGCTGATTGAAGAGTTCAGGCAGGAAAACTACAGACTGTTCCAGCTAGCTAGCCAGTCCGTGTTTACAGTTGCCTTGCAAGCGGGATTGTCTGCACTTAAGACTCCATATCCTTTACTGCAGTTGACAAGTTCCATTTTTGTTCGCCTTAATCTACAATCGTTTAAATCAGAACAGACACTTGATTGACACGATGCAGGTCACAGATTTGACATATTGATAGATCGTTTCTTGCCAATTTGTTTATTTTGCACCCTCTCATTCACCGAAAAATTAAGAATTGTACGGGAGTAAGTTCAAGGCTATTTTTGTGCAGAACAAAATGGAATGTAATATTTGTTTCAATTTTGAATTACAGGAACTTCTTATATTTTTCTTAACAGTTCTACACTCAGTGTTATTCAGAAACCACCGAGAATCGTAATCCCAGCTGTCCAGTTTGTCAAAAATATTTAAATCAGCTGGCAGAGCACTTACCTTTCGCTCACTGCTCGCAATCACGACTGTATTGTCACATCAGCGGATTACCGTTAAATGAAAACAACCAACCAATGATGCTACCAAATGGATATGTGTATGGGGAACAGGTTAGTTGCTTTTGTCGTTGAGACTTCTTAGCTTGATTTTTTTTATATTACAGGCTCTAGAGCAAATGGCGAGGGAAAACGAAGGACAAATCATTTGTCCTAAAACCAAGGAAATATTTCCATTCAAGAAACTCGATAAAGTTTTCGTTATGTAAATTTCTTTTGCAGAGATTCTACCATGTAGAATCGTTCGTGGTCTTTCGACGATTTTTCTTATTTAAAAGTTAAGTTTATTTGCACACAGGGTGTTCTGTAGCTATGATATTCAGTGTCGTTAATACAACATGTAGCTTTCAGTATTATCAGTGTAATCCACCGCTGTTGTGAACTTTAAATATTTCATGCTTCTACGTAATTCTCCTGAAATTTATCAATAAATTCATAAAAATTCTATACTACTTGTAGTGAGGCAACATTTTTGTAACGAACACCTTGTGTTTTAAGTTTATTATTTTTAAGTTATAATTTATGAACAAAGTTTCCGTCGGTGTTTTAAATAGACAAATTTGAATTGCTGACAGGATAAATTTGTTCATCGACGTGCAGGGAATTTTATTTTTAGTTGTAGCGGTAAGTCTAAACTTTCCGTTTTGTACTTTTCATACTCTACATACTGTTAGGTTTGTTTCTAGTGATGTTGATTTCCGCCTTACTGTAGGCATACTTACGTTTCTGTTACTCCCTTTTCATTCGAAATTGTATAAAGGCGCAGTAGCAATAATAAACACCATAAACTCAGTTATTGTTTTATTGTAGTGACACCACCTCTGCTTTGCATTCTATCGTTTATTATATATGTAATCTTTACACTTGTGATATTGCTAACTCTAACTGCTGACCTTGCCGAATGGCAGTCGAGGATTTATTTACACTCCAAGTACAATGGATAAATGTATATAAAAATTAGTTCGCTTTACAAATACATGGACTTGTAAATCAACAACAAGCGTTTTGTTTCACGACTGAGCCATGGGTCTGCTTTGGCACCACCGAGAAGCTTGATCCTGTCAATTTTAGCAATGCCCACAGAACGCCCACGCCCTAGCTTTACTAGAACATGAAGTTGGTCACTACTGATTGTTAAGGTGAACAGCACTTCAACGTCAAAAACCAATTACAAATTCAACACAGGTTACTAACAAATTCAGAAAGGAGCTAGAAGTACGCATAGCATAGCGGTCGAGCTAAGAGGACGGATGGGTCACTACTAGGAATTTTCCTACGCTATTAGAAGGTTAGAATGGTAACTGCGAACTTCATTCTGCACCTGCCGGCTGCATACTTCTAGCGATAACAAATCAGAGTGAAAACACTACTCAGTCTGGTTTTTCGTGTTACAAATCAAACTGCACTACTTAAACTAGCGCATGAACATGAGCCTAAATTCAACCTACAAAGAATGAGACGTGGTGGCTGAACATAGGCCCAGTTTAACGGAACATTATATCTACAAACACGCAAACTTAATAAGTATAACTTGTGTTAGCATTAATAGGTCAACGCAGGACCCTGTTATGATAGGCTTTTCAGAATTGTACGGTTTAGACAGCGGAATCGTGTCGTGCAAATTGCAATTGGAGACATTTCGGCAAGGCCGTTCCAGTGTGAATCAGTTCAACAAAATCTGGTTTTGTACAATTCTTTTATATTTTATTTAACCTCTGCTAGGTCACGGCCATTTGACAGTTTTCCATTGTTGGTTTAGAGCTCGCGCCCAAAAATCTTGTATGCAACAGGTAGACAAAATAGCATTAGGGTACTTCTCTCATTAAAGACTGAACTCCTTTAATTACGATTCGTCCTCTACAACTATATTCACTTATAATACCATGAGTAGTCAAAGTTATGTCGACTATTTTTGCGGTGGTGTCACAAATGTCCATTGCGCTTTGGTATGATTAGGACGAGTTCGCTAGCACGAGTCCTAATCCCAAGCGCAATGGACATGAGTAGTGATACCACCGCAAAAATAATCTACTTAACTTTGACTAAGAATGGTATTCGAGGGACTATTTAATGAACCAAACTACTTTTTCAAATTAGTTTTCAGTAAATCTAGCAACAAACTATGCAATTTCTATAGTAACATAACACTAATATTGACTTTTTCTAATAAAAATCGCATTTGTTACAAAATAGTCACTTATAATACCACGAGTAGTCAAAGTTATGTCGAATATTTTTGCTGTGGTATCACGAATTTCCATTGCGCTTAGGTTCGATTAGGACGAGTGCGCGAGCACGAGTCCTAATCTTAAGCGCAATGGACATGAGTGATACCACCGCAAAAATATTCTACTTAACTTTGACTAAGAATGGAATTTGAGGGACTATTCAATGAACCAAACTACTTTTTCAAATTAGTTTTCAGTAAATGTAGCAACAAACTACGCAATTTCTATAGTAACAGAACATTAATATTGACTTTTTCTAATAAAAATCACATTTGTTTAAAATATTCACTATACCACTAGTGAAAATTGTCGATTATTTTCACTAGTGAAAATTGTCAAGAAATATTCACTATACCACTAGTGAAAATTGTCGATTATTTTCACTAGTGAAAATTGTCAATATAGTTCATTTTTATTGGCTCAAAGACGTTTTTGATAGATGACAAGTGAGTTGAATAGTCAAGGGTAATACCACAAGTAGTGGATATATTTTTAACAAATATTTTGCCGTTTCCATGTAAATTATTGCGTTTAAATTTCACGAAACAAAATCATATCAAAAATGTCACGAGCCGAAGGCGAGTGACATTTAAATGTGATTTTGTTGAGTGGAATTTGCAATAATTTCTATGGAAATGGCAAAATATTTAAAAAAAATATATTCACTTCGAGTGGTATTTGGGACGACTATTTAACGATATTAATACATAACGATTAACTTTATTGAACAATAATCCAACAATTAATATTCATCCTCAATTAAATTCAGCGGAATACTTCCAAAACACAACATTTTAAAATTTTTAATGCAAGCCAAACTTTGTTCACACAGTTTGTTGGTGTTTAGTTTTACGTAACCTAGCGATATCGTTAAGGTCAGAACATCGTTGCTAAGCGACATGGCTATTTAGTTTTTGAGTACGTACATTGTTTTGTGAATATTTTGCATGGTGCCCAATATTCAGTGATATACTACTGTTATTGGTTGAAAAAAGCAAATGTCAGCAATATGATTGGCTTATATGTTATAGTGTTGAATAGTCACTTGAATACCTTCTAGGAAGATATATCCGCTGATATTTTTTTGATTGGTCAAGAAACGTCAGGTTTCTGGATTGTTATTGGTCACTTTTTGACAGATGACAGGTGAATTGAATAGTCAAAGATTATTTCCTTCATACCCGGAATAATGCGTAATCGCTATGGTTTCTGTCAGTTTAACAATGAAAAAAATTCAAACGTCAAAATTTAACTGTGGTTTAATGTGTCAAAATTTAATTTTAACATGATTATTGAAGGTGCTCAACCAACTGAATTTTATCCATTTATTAAGGAAATAATCACGCCGAACATCCCGCATGCATGTAAACTAGCCTGAATAAATTTAGACAATTTTCTGTCACAATGTTTTGCTCTGAAGAAATATATCTTGTAAATTTTCCGCCCCAAAATCCCTCGTGCTACGCACTCGGGATTCTCGTTGTGCGGCAAATTTACTTGACAAATTTAATCGGCTATTTTAATGCACTTGGGATATTACTGTTGAATAAATACTATACAGTAATTAACCAGTCTCACAAGACCTATATTTATACACGGTGAGTTTTCATTGTACACCCGATTGCAGCACATACAAAAACTGGCAAAACCAGCCTTTCGAGGTTAATTTATTACTACTGCAGTAACTATGTATAAATTTTATTCCAATTAGTTCGCACCAAAATGGCCATGCAAATGCTCCATGCCATAAAAATTTAAATACTTGACTAGTTGAAGAGTTCACATGTACAGTCGTGTGCAAATAAATCTGGGACAGTGTTTTTTTCACATGCAGATTCAGTTAAGAATTGAAGAATATCTCCATGGATTTCCTGATATCAGAAAGAGTTACATTAAACTTTAACAGGTACTGAAACCCGTAACTCTCTCTGATAAGAGGAAATCCATGGAAATATTCTTCAAATTCTTAACTGAATCTGCATGTGAAAAAACACTGTCCCAGATTTATTTGCACACGACTGTACTTCATGGCGATCTAACATCAAAAATTGAGGTTAGGCATAAGCCTTTCATATTTGATCAAGTTGGCATACTTCACTGCACATCTAACCTCAATATCTGACATCGTATTGCCATGAAATGAATAATAAAAAGTTGTAAAAATTCTGAAAAGTCTGCCTATGAATAGAAAGCCTAACGTGAACGATCACAAAGGAATGGTGATAATTACAACAATGGTGTAGACGAGATAAGAGACATGAAGAGGTGCCTACGTGGTAAAACGAGAAAATTTGGTACTCTTCCATCGATTAACATTTTAAAATACTAACAGACTGAAAGTGAATATTCAGTTACAATTTCTTGTGTCAACAAAAACTCAAACTCCGTCAGTCTCAATTTTAATCTTTGTTTCCACGAAATAAAAATAACTGCTGTGCTTTGTATCCTAGCGGCAGTTATTGAACAATTTTATATGTGATTTAATAATCCTTATCCTAAGGTGAGTTTAAGTTTTTATTTACAAATAATGAAGCCTTAACAAGTACATTATACAATTTAACGCTAAGCCTGTTGGAGATAAAAATATCTACTAGATATTGGTCGAAATACTTTTAGTCTTGTAAAATGTAGTAAGAAAAGTAGCTTAGGTATATGATTTAGCTTGATTAGTAGAGATATAAAAGTCATTTCTACAATGCCCCAATAAAGGCCTTATTTGTACGGTAAATTAATAAAAAGTCAATAAAAAAACTTTATTAAAAAGCCCTGTAAAATAAGCGGGAGATGTGCGAATTCAAATTCAATTTTACATTTGACATTTACATATGTAAGAAGGAAACCGATGTGAACAATCGCTAGCCCAACAGTTCTCCCTACAGTCAGTGCTCGGTTAAACAATAAAAAGTGCAGTATCACCAACACGACATCCTTTAAATACGTCAATAATATTTCACACTTTAAAGTTACACATTAGATATGTCATTCCAGGAAACAGTTACCTACTAACAACCTACATATATGCCATGCAATCCCTATTCGAGAACTGTCGGCTAGCCCGAATCGGTCTCCTTCTATGGAAGAACAATTTACATATAATATCTGTGATAATATATATATTTCTCATCTACATTAAAATCAACGTAATTTCGATTTAATGATGTCAGTCTCTTATGCGATTGTACTAATGTATGACACGAATCTTCCCTGATCATTATGTATAACTAGTGGCGCGATTATTGTTTATTAAAACCGTATCTGGAAAGAAGCTTCCGTGTCATACACTAGACACTTTTGTTAGATGCCCACATGCTCTATGAACCAGGGCCAGATGAACGAGCATAAGACGCCCGAGAAGATACCTGTTATTAATGCGGCCGCTGCAAACATCCCTGCCGTGGATGCGTATCGTGGCTCCACAGTCCTTAAACAGAAAGAGAGCGAATTAGGAATATTAAATTCCCATTAAGAGTGTTTCTGCTAGTCATTTACATTTTAGAGCAGTTTTTTAGTCTCAGTTTTACATCATGTGCTAAGACTTGCAAACCTACATTTCTTATTTCAAATTTTAAACTAGCATGAACAAGTACTTAATCACAGGATGCAATACAGACAAACAAAGACAGTGCTTTTAAGCAAATGGTCATCATACAAGAGCCGAAGTGCCAGACTGGCAAAATTAGAGAATGGTGACCATTGAAAACTGTTGCAATATTGGAAAGTAAATTGTTGCAATTGTATGACTGTATAATTATGTATAAAATTACAATTATTTAAAATTCTCACACTATTCTACCAAAGCTTTTAAATTATACATACTTGGGCGCATACATCATTCCCAGAGAACTGAGGTACCCACTAGTTAGACCCATTGTAATGGCAGTGATCCAGTAAACCCAATCGCTATTGATAAGGACTGGTAAGGCTCTGGCACTACGATCGTCACCAGCGTGATAATTACACAACAAGAAAAACGGTATGTACAGCACTCTAAGTACAACAGGAATCCACAAATACTTTGGCTTTGGCTGAAAACCCCCCGTCAGTAAGGCTACTCGCACCATCTTTTTGTCCACTTACCAAAGTACAAAATACAGTCAAGTAACTTCCGATCATAGCTGTCAGGTTGAAAGTAAGAAAACACGTAACAGGAGTGTAATACTTCTTGTCAAGGAAAAAATTTGTATCGACGGGTTGAATTCCTACAAACGTCAACTTATTATATGAATAACACCAAATAACTTTCTAGCTTACTTGCATGTACTGCTGGGAAGATTGATAAAGTGACAAAGAATACCAAAAATATGTTAACTAACTGCGGCAAAGCTTTTCCAAAGATGTACAGGTAAGGAACACGTACACTCCTACCCATGTTCTGGTTCTTCCTGAGCAAGGCTTCTCTCTTCTCCTTCAGTTCAAAGTGCCTGTAAAATCTCTGAAAGCAATCACATTTGAACCTTTAACCTGACAGGCGTTGAGAATGCTTACATTTAAAGGTAGGGCGAAGTAGGTGTCGAAGCACAGAAGCAGAATGAAAAGAGCAGTTATGAAATAATAAATAGCCGACATCCTTGGACTGGAGGCAAAAGTGTCTGATAAAATGCGAGCAACTGCAGTAAACGTCCCGCTGATATTTGAACCAAGCACTACAGCACTTGTATACTTTGAAGGCAATTTGGCAGCCATGCCAAAAATGGTGTTTTGGTATATACCATTGGCCACTGGAAGCAAAGTGTTAGAGATCTGCATCAATTTGGTGCACGATACTTACTGTTGAGTATAACAACGGATATCATTGTTATCCAGAAAAACGTTCCAGGCCATTCGTGACTATCAGTCATAGCCAAGGCAACTGTTAGAATAAAAACTAGAACTTCTACTGAAATACTCCAAACAATTCTAGTTGTGAGATTTCCTCTGAAATAAATATTTGGGAATAAATTTTACTAATATTGAAGGCTATATTTTACGTAATAATCTTAAATTGAACTACATATCATTTTTTGATGCAAACTGTTTTTTTATTTCCACAAAATTTCTTAACATGTTTTTTTTAAATGTGACAAAAGAAGAAATAATGTGGCTATACAAAGATTAGCAATAGACAGGAAAGTGTCATTATAAAACAGCACATGGAAATTGATGTGCAAATGAAGACCGCAAGTAAGTAAGCAAAACAAATGTACAGGAGAGAAAAGAGGCATCAAATACTGGAAGAAAATTAGCTCAATAAAGAAATTCGAAATTTCTACCAATAAGCTGCAACCACAAAATCAATAATGTACTGTAGAGACAAAGAAAGAAATTTAGTAGGAGACATGTACTGTAGAGACAAAGAAAGAAATTTAGTAGGAGACAAAGAAGGAAAATTGAAGAGATTTGAACAATATTTTGAGGAACTACTGAATTATAGTAATGACCAAGACAATAGAGCAGAAAATATGACAAGAGGCACAGGATCAAACAAAAAAATAGCCAACAATGCAAGAATTACAAAGCGGAATTAAAAGCCTAAAGAACAATAACAGTGGAGGGGAAAATGGAATGCAGACCTAAAATACTGAAAGAAGGAGATGCACTGCAGACCAAGATAAAAGAGTTAATAATTAAAGTTTGGCGGGAGGAGAAAATGCCAGTCTTGGAAAAATGTAGTACTCTATAAAAAAAAGGAAATAGAAGCATCTGCCCAGATAAAAGTAATAAAAGCAGACACCAGCAACAAAAACATGACCATCAAAGAGCAAATGCAAAGACTTAGAAATAAAATAAGAAATCTAAAGAAATGCGTAATGAAATCAACGCAATGCCGGAAAATTATAAAGCCAGGAAAAGAAAAAAAGAGGAATGAATTTCAACAAGGAAAACATTAAGAAGAAATAAGGAATAAATGGAGGTAGAGACAGATATCGAAGAAGCATACAAGTTTGGAAAGAGGAAATTGAAGATGACAGTGGTTAACCCCGTTTTGAACAAAAGGCAACAGCAAATTTGGGCATCAGAAAATATATACTGTATGGAACCTAACACGACAAGAAAAAAAATTCAAGCAGCAATAATAAATATGGCTTGGTCGTTCTAGAGATATTTAGAAAAAACTGTTTTTTGGCCGCCATTTTCCAAGATGGCGGACTTTCCCCAAGGCATAGAGTGGTGGACTTTTAGGACATAAGAAATTATACTATTTCAGACATTATGACTTGAGAATTATTTGTGTTAAATTACTTCCTTGTCATTTCTTCTAATGTGGTTAAGACACGTGTTTAGAATAGTGGACAGTCGACATGCAAAGAGAGTACTAAGTTTCCGTTAGCACACATTTTTCAGATTTGCTCTTGCATCCGACTGCACAGCAATACCTCATATCTGAAGAAAATTTTTGAAATTGATAAATTTCTTTAAACCTTGTCAGCTTACCATTAATAAATTATAGTTCTAGTTGTTTCTAAAAATTATGATCAGTTTTTAACTCTGTACTCGCATTTTGAACGATTTTTGTTGATTGAATGTCAACTTATTTTATTTGAATAAATGTGACTTTGACACTTTTGAAATTTAAATCTTATTGTCAAAATGACGCAAGACATAAAATGGCGGCACCAATGGGAATCGTGACCATATATGGCCAGACTGTTAACGTTAGTGTATATAAAGCGACTGTAATTGGTAGCAGAGCCAGTAGATATAGAGAGTACCGCCACGTCCGCCATGTTTATTCCTCTGACATATGCGTCACTTTGAGGTTTGTAACACAATTCCGTCAACGTGACGTTTGTTGGCAATCCAAAACTTTACTTAAAATTGGCAAGACTGTAAGTCTATGTCAAATTCGAGGTTAGCAGGTTAGTTTTTGCGTCAGTTTTGACACAAACTGGCGCAAAACATAACCTGCTAACCTCGAATTTGACATAGACTTACAGTCTTGCCAATTTCAAGTAAAATTTTAGACACCCCTCAATCAGTCATTGCTGGTGGGAACAAAAATGGCGGCGATAGCGGCATTTTCACGGATCAAAGAATGGCGGTACTCTCTATATCTACTGGCTCTGCTACCAATTACAGTCGCTTTATATACACTAACGTTAACAGTCTGGCCATATATGGTCACGATTCCCATTGGTGCCGCCATTTTATGTCTTGCGTCATTTTGACAATAAGATTTAAATTTCAAAAGTGTCAAAGTCACATTTATTCAAATAAAATAAGTTGACATTCAATCAACAAAAATCGTTCAAAATGCGAGTACAGAGTTAAAAACTGATCATAATTTTTAGAAACAACTAGAACTATAATTTATTAATGGTAAGCTGACAAGGTTTAAAGAAATTTATCAATTTCAAAAATTTTCTTCAGATATGAGGTATTGCTGTGCAGTCGGATGCAAGAGCAAATCTGAAAAATGTGTGCTAACGGAAACTTAGGAATAGGGACAGACGAAACTTATGGACAAAAAAATTAATAGAGAAAATTGAAGAATTTGTGAAAAGCATTTTGCAGATTGTATGTGTGAAAAAGCACGAGTTGGTGGCAACAAAGACTTAAGGATAATGCTGTTCTAACATTATTTACTTTCTTATCGTCTGCTTCGGAGCCTACAGCTATTGAAAATACCAATAACATTAGCCGTCCATAAAACTGATTTTATCGACGTTTAAATTTTAGGTATGGAGTCTTGCTCATTTTAATGCAAAATAGGTCTGAACATGGTATTAAGATGACAAGCTTCGATAGAAATGAAAAAGCGGGACTTGTGGTCAAACAGGTTAATCAAGCATATTAGAATAACATAAAAGGTCAGAATAGAATCTAAATGTAAAAGCATTTTATATAAATAAAACGCATATTGTTGATGTAAAGCATATTGCAACTTTTAATCAATTAGAAAAGTTTATTATATCCAAAGTTATCGGTGTTTGTTTAAGAATAGCTGAAACGAAAACGAGAAAGCAAAATACACAACGAAGCAAATACAGTTGTACTTCTGTGGCAATGCACAATGTAGCCTATATAAATTAAGTGGGAAGTTATGAAAAGTAATTTTAAGCGTATTAGACTGTATACTCACTGTTTTATTAGTTTTGGGATCACTTTAAATTCTGTAGATTTATTATTATTTATGTGAGCACTAACTGTAAATAAAATGTATAATATCTCATTGATACGACATTGTTTGTTTTACTATTTAGTCATATACCGATGGGGCCACAATTATATATAACAGCAATGAGATAACATGAACAACAAAATATAATGCTTGAGTAAGAAAGAGATGACCATACAACAAAATTATTTTAGTAGGCACAATTAGTTGACATATGTCAGAATTAAAGTAAGCTTCAAGCCTACTCGTATATTTGCTACTATGTTTATCTCTTTCTTACTCAAGCAATATGTGTTATCTTCTTATTCATGTTATCTCGTTGCTGTTATATATAATTGTGGCCCCATCGGTATTTACTTATACTAAGCATTTATTTAATTAAACTATTTTCCAACACCAACCCCGCCACTGCTTTTGACCCGCCACTGGAGGCGGCCATATTCTGTCTTATGTCATAAGTGACATTTCATATGGCCAGACTGTTGTATATAAAGGTAGAGTCCCTGTATACAGGGTGATTTTAAAATGTTTCGCCAAACTTCGGGGTATTGTTCTACACACCAAGGCAAGTAAAAAAGTCCATATAAACATGTGTCCGAAAATCGCGCGTTTCCGAGTTACGAGCAATTTCTGAACTTGTGAAGTAGTCCAGTCAATTGGTGCTCAAAAAGGGCGATAGGGGAGAGTTTTGGTGGAGCTCTGATATTTGGTTCCTATATGTTTTTTGGGTCGCTGTGCACGAATATCAGGTTTTTCAATAAAATTTTAGACCGGAAACACGTTTTTTTAAGCAAAAACCTTGTAAAAAACCGATTTTTTTTAGTTTTTCTAAAAGTACCCAAAAGATATCTATCATTTATAACTATTGAACCTATATGAAATAAAAGAGGACACAGTTTCCTACACTTTATGTATGTGAGGTTTTTTTCTCCGATCAATCGTTCAGCCGCGAGAGCGCCGCAAAATTATAGTCCAGTCAAATGGTAGAAAATAGGGGAAAGTTTTGGAGTTCTTATATTTGGTTCCTATATGTTTTTTAGGTCGCTGTACGCGAGTATCGGGTTTGCCAACATTTCAATTATGAAGATTCATTTCATATACCATTGTTGATTTACGAAAAATGTATAGTTTTCGAGTTACTTTGAAATAAACTGTCATAATTCCCTTTTAACACCTAACTTCGCGGCGCTCTCGCGGCTGAACGATTGATCGGAGAAAAAACCGCTAGTACATAAAATGTAAGAAATTTTACTCTCTTTTATTTCATATAGGTTCAATATTTACGAAATTGGATAGTTTTCGAGTAATTTTAGAAAAACTAAAAAAAACGATTTATTACACGGTTTTTGCTTAAAAAACGTGTTTCCGGTCAAAATTCTTGTTGGAAAACCTGATATTCGTGTACAGCGACCCAAAAAACATATAGGAACCAAATATCAGAACTCCACCCAACATCTCCCCTATTCGCCCTTTTTTGAGCACCATTTGACTGGACTACTTCCCAAGTTCAAAAATTGCTCCTAACTCGGAAACGCGCGATTTTCGGACACATGTTTACATGGACTTTTTTACTTGCCTTGGTGTGTAGAACAATACCCCGAAGTTTGGCGAAACATTTTAAAATCACCCTGTATAGGTTACTAAGAGTTGGGCAAACAAGGGGATACATTTTGATTGGTTTGGATCACTTTTTGCAAGGCATGTTTGATAAAAGTGTCTTTTTTACATATTTTGTAACATTTACGACCGATAGATTCACACATACAAATGTAAATTTTAACTAAATTGGCCGTATATTCCTAATAGTCGGTTCTAGAGATCCCAAGAATGATCAATACTCTGAAAATTCTCCCATCAAAGGCAAGTTAGCAAGGTTGGTTCCCATAACCTCTTTGTTCGACATATGTCAAATATCTAATTTGGATCAAAAATGTATATCAAATCAGGCTGTTTGCCCAACTCTTAGTAAACTATATACAGGATCTCTATATAAAGGGACTGTACTACCAATCAGAGCCAGTTACTAGCTCTGCTACCAATCATATGTGACAAAGTAGTGGCGCCATCTGTTAGTACCATCGGAAAGTCCCCCCCCCCCCCGGCCCCAGCAGCCGTTCAAGGTCATCAAAATCGGAATTTTGACATCAAAGGAACCGACAGTGAGTGTCTCTACTTATTTTTGATATATGTACGCTGGTACTAATGAGAGAAAAGAAGAAAAAGAAGACAGACAGACCACGGAGGAAATGATTAGAAACGGTGAAGAAAGACTTGAAGATACAAGGAATAGAAAACTGGACTGATGCAGCTGCAGACAGAAGAAAATGGAATAAGATTGCCAAGAAAATCAAAGCCAGGGGTTTGAATGGTCCATAGCGCTGATATAAATACATATATATAAAAGAAAAGACTTTAAAAAATTATTTGTAGATTTTGAACTTATTGTTAAAAACTTTTGTGGAATCACCATGTATTAACGTATCTATCACATTTTCAATTTAAATCCAGAAATATATGAATACTTTCATATCTTTCAGACCATCCGTACAAATTAGTGTCCCAAAATAGAATTGTGTGTGCGTGGTTTTATAGTGCACCGATGACAAAGTACTGTTTTCGATTTGATTACTAATAACAGTTCTATTTATACCAGCTTTTATTTATATGCATGATAGCTTTCTAAATCCAAATTAGAATGCAAATATAAACAAACAGTTTGATCGGATCAAACTAGAATAAATTATTACCGAATTCTTTTAGAAATTATACTTATGAATGCACAGGCAAAGCTAAAAATGCAGATTAAGTGAGAAACAAATATTTATATAAATCTTAATACTATATTATTGTAGTTAAATACTAATACGATAATGCATATTCCTTTCTATGTTTTTCCCTGCTGATTGCAAACGACTTCAGATTTTCTGTATGCTTTTAACAGTAAAAAACTTAGACCTTAACATTTCACATTTAAACTATATGCAATTTCGAGTTTACTTAATTGTGCTTCTGTGGGTAGAATGTTTAATTACTTTAATTATTGTTGTTTACAAGTCAGTTATTTGCAATAAGTTTAACCGGAAAATTGCAGATGCATTCCAAAATATTTAATCATTTTTAAATATTAAAACATCATCAAATGTTAGCATTTTTAAAACTAGATTAAGGAAAATATACTGTAACAGTTAATTACTTTGTTTTATTTTTTGCTTTATTAGATTACTTTACATGATTTTGGTAATTTAATAGCTATTAAACGAAATACAATTTTCTTCATTCTATTCTATCTGAATCAATGTGCTATAAATTAGCCACTATGATACACTTGTATTTGACTCTGTTATGAAACGATCTTGTTAATAGTCAGTTATTCCAATCATGGCTTAAGCTTTTAGTTAGCTAAAAAATGAGTACTCAAATGTTAAAACTGCTTTAAATGTTATTACATTGCATGATATTGTGTTGTCAAAGGCAATAGACATATATCACTGCAAAGTTAATTTGTAGCTACAATTGCTTTTATCTTTGTAATTGAATGACATACTCGAACACAAGTGCAGTAATTACTTTGAATGGTTGTTTCTATATGAGCTCAATGCTATTTTTAATGCAAATTGCAAACCTGGCAAAATATTTTTTTTAAATCGACATGTTAATTGAAGCATCCATTTGTTTTCCAACTGAACAAGAATAGCTTTGATATAACAAATTATTTAAGAGAGCTACTATACTCTCCATAACATTGGAAAACAGTGTACAAACAAGTACAAAATATTCATCTACAAATTTAACAAAAATTAATTAATTTCAAGATAAAATGAGTACTTGAAGATAAAATTGTAACTTGTATGTAAGTGGTGTAATCTACAATCTATGACTAACGGAAATCAGCAATTCCACTAAAAAATTGGTCGAAATTACTAGCAACTGCTTGTTTTATTTTCACATTAATTTAGATTTTCTAAAGATTCAAAATAAGATTTCTTGAAATGAAGTATTCTGTAATAGTAATTTACGATGCAAGTAATGTTATCAAGCTTTTTGAATGAACGAGGGACATTAGAAGCAAGTTCTTTAAAATTCTCAAGTAATGTAGAAAGCAGATAACGTTACGTATATCGTAACACGATTTATTTTATGCTAAAATACTAATCTTTTTCAAAAAATAGGAAAAATTGTTATTAATGACGCAACAGCGAGACATATATCTGCTATGGCTGTGGTATTATCAAGGGTAATACCACAAGTAGTGGATATATTTTGGCAAATATTTTGCCGTTTCCATGTAAATTATTGCGTTTAAATTTCACGAAACAAAATCATATCAAAAATGTCACGAGCCGAAGGCGAGTGACATTTAAGTGTGATTTTGTTGAGTGAAATTTGCAATAATTTCTATGGAAATGGCAAAATATTTTAAAAATATATATCCACTTCGAGTGGTATTTGGGACGACTATTTAACAATATTAATACATAATGATTAACTTTATTGAAAAATAATCCAACAATTAATATTCATCCTCAATTAAATGCATCAGAATACTTCCAAAACACAACATTTAAAAGACTTTAATGCAAGCCAAACTTTGTTCACACAGTTTGTTAGTGTTTCGTTTTACGTAACCTAGCGATATCGCTAAGGACAGAACATCGTTGCTAAGCGATATTTCGCAACAAGGCTATTTAGTTTTTGAGTACGTACATTGTTTTGTGAATATTTTGCATGGTGCCCAATATTCAGTGATATACTGCTGTTATTGGTTGAAAAAAGCACATGTCTGCAATATGATTGGCTTATATGTTATAGTGTTAAATAGTCACTAGTATCACTAGCACGGCCTCCTAGATTAATGCGAGACTGACCTCTCTACGCGGCCCGCCACATTTGTATAATTTTTGTGATTCTGAGGCCAACAACGTACTTTGGCGACATCTGTTGTGTTTTTTGATAAATTATCTGTCACGTAGGCATGACCTCATGGATTAATATTAATCCAGGAGGCCATGGACGTATGCTTTTAAAATAAAAAAAAAACCTTGTACAGTGAAATCTCCCTTACCGGACACCTCTAATAAGCGGACACCTCTCTTACACGGACATTTTGTTGGGAACCAACTTGCTTGCATTAACTTTACTAATAAAATTGTCTCTAATAAACGGACACTCTCTTAAACGGACACGGACACCATTTTTCGACAATTTTTAGACTGTGAATCTCTCTTGTACGGACACTTCAAAATGCAGGCCCAGTTAATGGCGTCAAAACAATCCATAAATCCAACATTTAATGATCATGTTGTTAAATTAACGAATTCTTTTGCAATACGGGCGGTATTAAGTCAACTCAAATCAGCATTATGACCGCAGGAAATTCGACACTTTCATTACCCTATGCACGATATTACAAAATAGTCCATGTCGCCCAATTTTAGAGGCCTGCAATTCAAAGCTACTTTGCCTTTTGCCTGGACAGCCCATTATGATAAAAATAAAAATAGGAAAAAAATTTCCTGCTTGCTTTTATGGAAAGACAGAACAAGAAAACTAGGCCCAGGGCCGTCCCGCGACCGCGGAGCCTGCGGGTATCAAGTTACGCCACTGTAATCAATTCGAACCAGAGGACGATTTACCCGTATCAGTAATGGCTGAACTGTATAGGAATATCCCAGAAATCGATGACGTCGACCCTGACGAATTTATAAACACTGACAAAGAAATAATCCTGGAAGATGATGTAACCGAAATTTCAGGTGAATCAGCTGCCGTTGATATGCAGTTGGCAGAATTAGAAAACGATGGCGACTTAGAAATTTGTGAGAATGTAATCAAGACCTACACGGAAGCATTAACAGTGAATAATTTTAAATGCTTTGCTAAAGAAAGTAACGACTTTAAAGTATTCAAACTGTCAAAATATTTAGAAATATATGCTGAAAGTATAATAAGCAGTCAGAAAAAATCCTTACGTCAAACGAGTATTTTAGATTTTGTAACAACTATTACAAAACTTTGTTTCAATTATTTATTATTGTTAGCGCATATACCTTTGCATAATACGACTTTTTTAAACATAAAAATGGATTTCCCTTAAGCGGACGCCTCTAATAACCGGACAAAAACTTTGGCACCGTGCGTGTCCGCTTATGGGAGATTTCACTGTAATACGTAAATACGCAACAAGCGCAACGTACTGTAGCGCCTCTACAAACTATAAAAAACGCCTTGATCTAAAAATGCGGCGGGCCGCATAGAGACGTAAGTCTCGTATTAATCGAGGAGGCCGTGATCACTGGTAAAGTACATTTTTTTTTCTATAATAATTTTCAAGGTCAACTTTTTAGGGGATAATTTGCATTCCTGCAGGATGCCTAGTTTTAATAATGTTGGTACATATATTTTTAGTTCTTTTTTTCCACTAAAAAAATGATTGTCAGTTTGACAGATATGGCATAATAGTGGGTAAAACGAACAGCATAGTAAAATATTGCAAATTTATTAATTATTAAACTTACAATAGTTGAAAATAAACATAATGAAAGTTTGATTTGTCAAGAGTTCAAATTAAGAAACTTTGACATTCAAAATTGACACAACCATAATTTTGAAAAAGTTCTACCAACAGAAGATATAAAAATTTCCTAGCGTTTTACTCACATATCTACCAACATTGTAACACTTTGACAGTTATTATAGAAAAAAATAGTAGATTATGTTATTAGGAGTAAAAGTGATACTTTATGTGGCGAAGCTGAAGTTTATTTAGCTGAACGTCAGTGAGGCAAATAATTCAGCTAAGCCACATAAAGTCACTTATTCCGAATAACATATACTATTTTATCCGCAAACGTATTCAGGTAACCGCTGCTGTTCAAATAACGCGTTACTGTAATGATATATGAACATACTGAATCACCCGAGCTAATAGCACACGGCCACAGCAGCTGTCACACCATAACCCACGGCGACAGATGCTCCGAACTGCTGCTTAAAGGTTTATTTAAATTAAAACTTTTTTGTACTCTTTTTGAAAATAAAAACCGGCCTACGATCTAAGTCTAAAAATTAGCAAAATTTTAAGCCATCATTCAATTTAATCGGTCCAGTATCTTCGGAGGAGATAGCGAACAAACATAGAAAGAAAGAAAGAGAGCAACGATTTTGTGTGCTTAGGCAGATAAAGTGACACTTTTACCTTGTCAATAAAGACACATAAGTTGTCACTTTCGTGACGTTTGCGGATAAACGTATTTTATGTTATTTTTCTTAACAACATGCATCTTAACGCAATTTGTTGCTAAGGAGTTATTATTATAGTAACATAATAGGATAAAATAAAAGAAATTAATACTACAATCGTCAAGTTTTGTTAAATTAACAAGAAGCTCTAATTTAACTAATTTCCAATATAAACAGATCGCTAAGTTTCTGCCTTAGTTTTTATTAGCCATTTTAAGTTCTCTTTGATCTGAATGTCCTTTGCTAGTAAAAGCTCAAAAAGACTAAATAAATTAAGCCCCTATAATAATATTAGGTGCAGTAACAAATATGTTGAGATGTTTACTTTATATATTTAATAGAGCAATTCTAATAATTTGTTTTTGTATTAGATAATTAATAGCCTTTTCATTATCATTCGATGTTTTAGCAATCTCCTCAAAAAGTGAACAGAATGAGATAAAAAGTGGTTTGAATAAGTATCTTCCACATCAAAACTCAAGGTTGAGTGCAAATTCTAGTTTTTATCAGAAAAACAAATAAAACAATCCATGTTCAGAATTTTTCACTTTATAAACTTAAGCACATGCCACTCGTAAGGTCAAGTAACTACAGGGTAACCTTGGTTATCCGAACACACGATTATCCGAAAATTCGCTTATCTGAACACGAAAAAAATGACGGAAATTAGAAGAATTACAGATTTTTTTTGAAAAAGTAAAATGCATATACATATCTAATATGTATTATCAGTTGAACATGTTTGTTTTTTAATTTATTATATCAAAGAATGTATTTTAATTTACATTGATACTTAAATTAAACATTTTCATATGATTGCATTTTTTATTTGATTATCCGAACAGTGACGTGCAATAATTAGTTCGGATAATCGAGGCTCCACTGTAATAGTTAAAATCAACACCAGAGAATACACCATGAAAAGGAACTAGCAAAATCAAAATAAAATTGGAGAGAACTTACCCGATTTGTATAAAAACATTCAACCAGTTGAATATTAAATTAGGAACTTGAGAAGCAAATCCCACAAACTGTAAATAGCTACTTGCATATACTAACTCTTCTCCAATACTGTCTTTCCCTAATTTGTAATTCGTAAAATACTGAAAAAAGAATATAATTGAAAAGCGTAAAAAATCAAAACTCATGGTGACTCACCGATTCGGCAGTAATAAACATATTCCAAGGCATCAGAACACCAACACCGTGCAAAAGAAACGTCATATAAACTAAGCTGTATTTGTCCACCGGAGTGTGCAGCTGCAGGCTTGCGTCGTCCATCGTCAGGTTCCTGAAGTTGAGTTCGTCCTCAGGTAGATTGCTCTCCTCCCACGAAGGCTGCAAACGAACTGGCTGCTGCTGCTGCTGCAAAGGCAGCTTCTCCGACTCCTCTCCTGGAACACGCATCGAGTACTCGATAGTGATCATTAGATAATAATTAGACCGGGGAATGTAGAACGATCCACACAACAGTTTTTGAACACGCAGATAAAAAACCTATCTAGGTAATTGTTTTGAGTGAAAAGTTTGTGATGTACGGTCTTCAAGTTTCAAAATTATCTTGCTCATGGTATGTTTTTGTGATTTCAAGATTTAATCAAGAATAATAAAAGCAACATACGTTTATAAAATAAGAAAAATCAACCACAACTGATTTTCCTTAGTTACTCGAGACGGGCTCTTGCAAGTGATGATAGCTATAGCGTAAGTGTAACCAACACAGCAAAATATTTACGAGAGTGCAGTTACGATAACCTTTGAGTTATGTAACTGTAAAAAATTTGTTTTCAAATCATAGTAATCCTTCAATGAATTAATTAAGCGCTATCTCAGTTTTGAAGTAAATGCGTAAGTCTTTTTTCATGATAAGAAAGAGCTATTATTTATGCTGATAATATAAAGGGCAGCAAAATTTTCAAGTCTTTAGAATTTTCCTAATTACCTAGCTAAAAAGATTACTTTGTCAGTTAACGTTCATCCATTTATTAAAAATATTCATAATTTTTACTCCATTGCGCAATTTCTTATCATTTTATTTGAATTTTCTTTATTTTGCTGATTTTAAAATCGTAAGTTTTAGAATAGATTTGTTTAAAAATAGATCTCAATAATTCACTGCGTTATGTAGCATGTACAAACCGAAAGAGATAGAAATCAGAATAATGTTATATTTGCACTATACAGAGGCTACATTTAAAAATTCGTAAGAAAACAAATACCGGTAACTAATCATAACACCTCCTTAAGAGACAAGGATCAATAATACTAAAACGTGGCTATAACAACGTATAACACTTCTCATCAGTGGCGGCGCTTACTAATTTAAATACCAGATTTGATTTTTCAGATCTTTCATTCCATTATAGTTTCTGTACATCGATCACAGTGATGTCTTTTACTTAATTTATTTCATTTGATTCGTGGTTGTAACCACTTACTGCTGTATACTGTTGGGAGGCTTTTGCGGTTACTGGAATTATTCTTGTCAACATAGAATTTCAGCTTTGTGAAGAAACACCCAGCATTCTCTGGCTTAATGTGCCTCGCACCTTGTGAACTTGCGGATCCACTCGATGGCCATGTTCTTTAGTGGCTCGTGTTGTTTAAGTACCTTAAGAACAAGGATACTTAGGCAGAGTTGGCCTTGTTGCTGTTTGTGCACCCATACTCACTAACATTTTGCAAAACCTTGCATCATCAGAGTGAAAGTCGCACTAAGAACTGTTCTTCTTGGGAAAAGTTAGTCAATATGGGTGCACAAACAGCACCAAGGCCAATTCTACCTAACTATCTTCGTTCTCAAGGTACTCACAACACGAGCTACCAAAGAGCATGGCCATCGCGCGGGTTTTTGCTCGACTTCACAAGATGCAAGGCACATTAAGCCAGAGAATGCTGGGTGCTTGTATACGGTCTAAGTCGAAATTCTATGTTAACAAGAACACTTACTGCCGTTTGCTTTTTGTGACAAAGTGATATTCAATTGTTTTTATATATGGTATATGTAATTACACAATACACGTAGATGTACGTGTAAAGCACGGTGCCAATAAAGTTGATTTCAAAAATGTTTGGTATTGTCATTTACTGTTCATGTTTCCAGAGCTTCATGAGCTGCCAACAGTATATTTTCATTGATTTTATTCCAGCTTGTTTCTACATCATTTTCCAGGACTGAGTAGCTTGAGATCTTTTTTTAATTCTATTTTTATATAACAGTTGTGTGCTGTAATCGTCTATAGATTCAATGTTATGTTTTTCTATAAGTATTGGTGGATCTTTCTTTTTGTGTGTAGGAATTATACGTTGTATAGATAACACGAAACGGTGCTCTGAGCCTCATTTGCAGAATTAAGAGTTCTTGCTTCTCTTATTTGTGTTGGATGTATGTTTCCCTTGTTAATTATAAAATCTATTATTCATTTGGGTTCCTGCTGTTGGACCACGAATATTTCTATTGTACCTTACGATAAAAAAAGATACTATTTATTCTTAATTCATGTGGACAGAATGCTATTACAAGACATTCATTAAAATATTGAAAAATCATCCTGGTCACCCCGTTTGACTTCCTGATTTATCTTGACGCTCTTTTCAATGAAAAACAAAGGAAGTTTGCCTTTCTTTAATATACCTCCCCAAGCCATTTTGGATGGTACTTTCTGGAACCGCTGAACATATTTTTTTATCATTCATCAATACTGCATATAAGCGATGCTTTTGCGGATTAAAAAATTGTGCCAAAATCTCAGTTTCAGCGAGTCTCTTAAGCAGCCATTTGCATCTTAACCAACTTTTGCTTTGCTTTTAATCTTGGTTAATAATTCGATACGGAGATTTACGACTTATTTTAAGATAAGAAGTAAGTTTTCTGGTAGATAAGTACTGCACAATTCCTTCTAATACGTTCTCGCATAATTTTAATCATTCAACAAGTTCTTATCCCTCTCTTTCGACCAGTTTTCATATTAATGGCGATGATTCCAGTGTTCTTGTAGGTAGACATTTTATGTTGAATCAGCTTACAGTTCATTTTCTAAATTTTCAGAGCTTTTGCGATTTTATATATTCATTTTCCTTGTAAAAAGGACTAAACACAGATCATCAATCAAACTCTTGTTTAGCTTCCATGGTGACACTGTGATTGCAAGTTCATCTGATGTTTCAATGAAACAAATGCTATATGACAATTGAATAAAGCTTTGAATCAGCATCAGACATTATTCATTTCTTAAAGATGATATATTTAGAATAGAAAAGGTACTTTATCTAAATAAAAAAAGTTTTCATCTACCACTCATGAGAGCTCACGAAGACCAATTCAAACATTTTTGTACTAATATTTGAATCTCAAAATTTTCCCCCGAATAACACTACCTGAAGCTTTAAAACTAATTTATATACACCTTGTATACAGACAAGATAGATACACAATCTGGTGGTGCCCCTACATGGCAATACTCGGAAGCTTATGTGACAGTTCAAGGGTTAAGGAAATTTAGGTATGAAGTTCTGGATGTGAGAATTATAGAACCGATTTTTTGTTTTGTAAATAAACTGATCAAGATTATTATTGAGGTCAAAACTACAATTAAAGTAAATAATTGGGACAAAAACATCTTATAATAGACCACTGTCAAAAATTACATAATTCAGAGAACATCTTGATAATCCTCACCGACCCAAAATTTTGAAAACTTGAGAAGACCTTAATCAGGCCGACCTTTAAGGAAAACAAAAAGTCTAAACTCAAACTGCAATTTCTCTTTAAAACTGTCCTAATGTGCAAACAAAAAATTAAAATCAAAATTCACATTGTTAAAGTGTTTATCCCAAAACCAAATAAAATTTGAAGTTTTCCTGTCCACAGCAACAGTTCTCGAGGTGTTGGGATATTTTCTCTGATTAATTAAATCTCTATGTTTAAGCATTTACAAGATCCACATGCTGGAATTCCTATTTTGCGTGATGCAAATAATCAGTTATGAAAGTTGTACTATCTTCAGGCACAGAATAAAATAAAGAGCAAAATTAGATTATCATCAAAATAAATGTCAATTTCACTTCTTTTATATTTGAGCAAGCATATTTTTACATAGCGATATCCCCAAGTTGTGTCACACCTTGAGTTCCCAGCAGATGGAGTAACTCAAAAACGTTCGTAAGTCGAAACACTATAATACTACAGTAGTCACATAATATGTACATTTGTGTATAATTAGAAAAATATTGTAAGTTGTTCTGTAAAATCAATTAAGTGTACTAATCGCCAGAAAAGAGCCGTAACTTTGAAACAACTGCTGTTACTTCAGAGAAATGCAACTACTCAATATTTCAACGAGTCCATTAATCCCGAGCAGTGTTAAATTTATTGTAACTCAAGGTATAGCTGTATTAATAGTCTTAGAAATACTGATGGACTAAAATAAAAATATTTAATTTTTTTTAATTTTAAAAAGTTAAAAGTAAACAAAAAGAGTAGAAAATTAAAAATTTTTTTTAAGCTAAATACAATGTAAATGGTAGGAAATTCTGTATGATTTAGTATTACAAAACAGAAATATGTAATACTGTAATATTATATTGTGCCTCAAAACACACTCGTAAAACAGTTGATAGTGAATACCGGAATACTGAAAATCGAATTCAACAGCTCGAATGAAATGGATTTCCTTATTTACTGGCAATCTTTATGAGTCAAAATAAAGTTTGACTCATCTGTTTGACTTGTACTTTCTTTTATTACTTTTATGTTTTTAATTATGTAAAGCTTCTAAAGGCCTTTACAGTGTAGAGCGGGAAACATTAAATTAGTTCAACATTAAAATACTTACCTCTTTTTCTTAAGTTTAAGTTCTAATAATACAATCACAACTCTACAGTTCTAAAAACAGGAAATGCACGCCAAATATTAATTATTAACATACCTCCTTCATAAATTCTTAATAATATTAGCGTTGCTCTAGTATACTTACTAGAATTAAGAAATTTCACTAGAAACTGCACTGTCTTTTCTAACAAAACAATGATTGCAACTTTAAGTAACTACATATTATAGATTCGTTACTTAATACTTGGCAGTTCAATCTATTTTGTAAATCAGTTACAGCAGTAAATGAGAGATAGATTATCCACGTCATTTAAACTCTGAAGGCAAAAGAGGTGATTTGAATCAATAGTGTACCTGAAATATTTACACGCTAAATGCTTTCTTATTTGGTACTTGTCCGGCTGAAATTTAATCAAATTGGAAAGCATAATGACAGTGCACTTGAAAACTGTATGTCTCTTTTACTTTTCAAATGTTCTACCCTGATCAGTAATTTTATCCATCTAATTAATATACGAAGGCCTAATAGCGGAAAAATGCTTTGATAGTTCTGTGGCTATGAAGAATGTATCTAAAATATTAAAACTGAAATGATAATATATAACAGTCTCAATCACAAATATGCATTCTAATATTGCTTTAATTTTCCACTAGTTATTTTGATTCATAAAAATTGCCAATGAACAATGAGATTTGTTGCTGATAAAATATTTATTACACCTAACATTCCTGGAATTCTATACCTCAACAATGAGTTGTTATTTTACCTACAGACATTTTATAAGAATAACTTTCGTTCATTACAGATGTTCAAAGTTTGATATTGCAACTATTTTATACAAAGCAAACTTGTGAAATTTGTCCCAATCACAAGGGATAGCTAAAACTCTTTAAAAATGTCAACAACACACACACATCAGAGGCTTCCACTAACCTAACAAGCAAAAACAACACAATCGGCGTCAGCTGCCCTTTTTGAAGTTTTTCGATGACCTTTTTTTGTAGCATCAATGCTTGCCGACTTAAAGGGGTTTCAACATTTTCAATTTCGAATTTTAGTACGTTACATGTTACTTTAGTTGACGTACTTACAATTTAAATATTTTTTCTGGTGAAGAGTGAGAACAGAAAAACTGCATTTTCTTCAACAATTCTGGCTAAAAAACATCAGTTGTCAATAGGGTAATTGTCAAACCTCCAAATATAAAATATAAGTAAAACTGACCCAACTTTCTAGGCTGTAGCTCATTTGCACCTACCCATTTATGTACCTACAGCCACTTGTTGATTTTTCTTTACTGCTTGCTCTTAATTTTTAATAATAGCAATTTTTTATTCAGCTGCATTCCATCTGATATATTCTGCTAATGCCACGTGCAGGTTATTTTTTTCACATTTCACAATGTATTTACTTTGGAATTATATTCAGTTTTTTTCTTGGCACAGACTCAACTTGAAAAAGGATCAATTGAAATGTCACCAGGACAGGAAGTGCAACAAAGCTGAGTGTAAACCACTTTGTAACTTATTTCAAAATTCACATTACCACATTCAGATACAGAACGCCCGCACTAGCATGTCTATTGCAACCGTTGTTGCAGCACAAATACCAACAATTTCACACTATTGTCTCGCTCTGAATGGTTGTTAATAATTTGATTGTGAAGTTTATGCAATAATAATAACTAATCGGAGCCTTCAATATAGTAGTGCATTGTACATTAAAATATGCAAACTGCAGACTTCAATACAGGTTGAGAATTCCTTATCTGAAAATCCTGGAAATGCTTCACAATTCGATTTTTTTTTAGCCTTGACATGATGCATTCCAATGGTTGAATGTACACAAATTATTAGAAATATTGTATAAAATTAGAATTTCGGATAAGGGATACTCAACCTGTATGGTGACATCAAAATTCAAATTTAATAAAAGGCTGGGCGCAGAACTTCGTTCTGATCCTTTCCACATCTGTTTGTGCTAAAACAGTGCATTGAATTTTCCACTGCAGCGTACAAATAGCAGTAAATATACTCAACACTTTATTTTTACACTAACTTGTAACTCGAGCACTTTTACTCACCTCAAGAGTTAAATGCAAATTCCGTTAGGTCTGAACATTCAATTTTTAGGCTCTTGTGTAGTAACACAAAGTTCAACACACACTGAAAAATTTCGGAAGATATCTTTAAACTCCCTAATTTATTAAACATGATATGGGCTATCACTTATTTTATTTGCATAAGAGGATGACCTCTTAAGTTCACATAAAGATGAACGTCCACGTTTAATGATGTATGAAAAGTTCTATTATTTGCACACTTAAGATAACAATAATATTAAAATCTATTAATTCTATTTAATTAATTGATACTAAACAAAAATATTTAAATACTTTAGCAAAGGTAAAGCCGTTGGAAGAATGGAAACAGCTTACCAGACTACCAGAATTCTGTCAATTGTGAACTGCACAAGAAGGAGACAAACAAGTTGCTACTATATGATTAATGGTGCCGTTACACTTGTAGTATGCAGAAGATGTTGCAGAAGGTGCTTATTAAACTTTTTGCTGTAGTCCCAGTAGCCTGCCAGCATAACATAAAGTTATGTATGCTGCCGCCAGAACACTGTTTAATAAAAAATAGACATCACTGCCACCAGATCTGATTATTTATTTATAGTCACTTTAGATTATTTCTCCTCTTTCAGAGCATTCTTAAAATGAGCCCTGACAGCATTTCACAATCGGTTTTCTTAGAATTGCAGTGATTGATGTGGAACACGAACTGATAATGCTGCTGTGCAACACCAAATGATATCCCAGCAAAGATGATTTTAAATAATGCGTTATCTTTTATACAATATTTCCCCATTAATATTTTATAATAAACACATATTTACGAGATGCACATTTTAAACTTTAAGTAGCTTTTCATATATTTCTTCAAACATCAAAACGACAAAAAATTAATCAAATGTGTCTTTTGAAGGCAAAATACTGTACAAATCTGTGCAAGGATACATATTTTTGAATATACGTTCACTGAAAGTAGATTTCTTAAGTTAAAAAATGTTGTTAATGCAGTCAAGAAACATTAACGTTGAACAATGGGTTGCAACCTACAGGTTACTAAATATCAAATAAATGTTATTACATTTAAGTAATTACAATTATATGGTGTGCCCAAAATAGCCTGAAAGCATATCTTCGCTTCGTTGAGAGAGTAAGTGCTTTGCAATTCCGTCACTGCCAAAATTATGATCAATGTCCTTCTGGCATTCTTCAATTTCAATTATTAACTCGATTATTGGGGCAGAGCAACTTTTAAATTTAAAAAATGTTCACTCAAGTATTGCTCAAATTATAGAAGCTTCTCCCACTTGAGCATTTTGACGATGTGATAAGTATTCTGGTAGAAAGTTTAAGAGCTGAAGTAGAACAACATTAGATTGTAAAGAGTATGAATTTCGGAGAACAGGCAAACAATTACTTATAATATTTCTGGACTTAAACCAAGCTTGCCAAGAAATTTAGAATGCAATAAGGAAAAGGGTCAGAAACAAACCTCGACCAAGTAAAAAATTCAAATGAATTTCACAATCAAGGATGAATGTTTAGAATAGGTGGGTAAGTATGTACTGTCAAATTCTATCTGAAGCTTTTAGAAATGGAAATATTACAATGCATTGTGAAAGAATTCCAAATAGAGACAGGTCAAAGCACTGCATAAATACCTTGAGTGTGAGTCCTATCAGCTGAGGTGGTGCAGTGAGAATGAGTAAGAACAGAATTACCAAAAGGGTATCAGATACCATAATAACAATACAAGAAAGAAGATTAAATAATAGCTATTTATGAAACAAGTGCTAAAAGTGAATGTTTAGTGTACGAGATATGTAAATTATGAAACAAAGCCGTACGCTGAGTTTCATAACATGTCGAGTGCAATAACACTTTTAGCATGTGTTTGCATACAATATTTTTCTACGACCTTAAACTTAATGTTATTAATCCATAAATAATAAATAACAGAAGAAGAAGATGTCATATTAAAAAGATGCGCGTGGATAAGTAAGTAGCCGGCACAGGTGACTATTTCTGCAGCCAGTAGTTGTCAGAGTTAGTTATCAAAGGTAATTATAATAGTATAAACTTTATTTTGTTCATTACATGAGGCTTCAATTATTTAAAACACTTTATCTCTAACTAGTGATGTAAAAAAACGCGTTTTTTTAAATCGAATAAAACACCTTTGAAAAGAACTACAAAAAACGGTTTTTTTGTTTTTTTTGTTTTTTATTCATTTTTGTAACTGGCGGCACGTTTTGGTAGGTACGGTTGGCGGCAGGTAAACAAACAACAAAATTTAAACTTATTTTGATTTTACATGCCCTTTAAAGTTCAAGAAAACTACAGCACAGACTAGACAAATGTTTAATAAACAAAAGTAACATTTTATACCTACTGCCTACTCGTATTACGTATTACTCACAGAACAGCAAAGCGTATGCATGCGTCTATGCGAGCACCCCTGCCCCACCGCCACTGTTGGAAGTTGTTTTAAGCTGGACCTAGCTCTGAAATTGTCGAGCTGATCGACGAATCAAGTTATGTTAAATATTAGCGATTCATCAGTCATAAGACAGTGACATGGGCGACGTAAACTGCATGGATACTGACTCCGAATCAGTTGAGGAGTCAGCCATGTCTGTTAGCGGGTAATTTCTGCATTATTATAATTTCTACATCCACTTTGGCTATGAAATGTACATTATTTTTCTTTAGAAATATCTGTTTTTTTTTGTTATTATAAATTCTATAATGCACTACCTATGAAATGTATTATTTTTATTTAGAAATATCTGTTTTTCCAAAGAATATTGCTTGTTATTCACTACACTTGAATTCCGAAAAAAAACCTATTTAAAAAAAACCAGACTGCTCGTTTTTTTTGCAAAAAAAGGGTTTAATAAAAAACGAAAGGTTTTTTTTATGGTTGCATCACTACCTCTAACGAAAGAAGTAACTAGAATAACTATAACCTCACTTCCAGTTTAAAATACGTAAATTAAAAATCAGCTGTTTACTTTTAGCATACCTGCTAAAAGTAAACAGCTGATTCAACTTTTAGCACGCTGATTTATAATATGTTATTTTTAGTTCGACAAGCGATTAGTAAAAAACCTAGTTTTAGTAGGCGTTGTAGCAAAAATAAATGTTCTTTGTAATTTATTAATCCTTATGTCGGCCACTTTTAAAAATATTAAATTATAATAGCTATTTCTGCAACAAGTGCTAAAAGTGGATGTTTATGCAAGAAACATGAAAATTATGAAACGAAGCTGAAGGCTGAGTTTCATAACATGTCTCGTGTATAAACACTTTTAGCACGAGTTTGCACACAATATTTTTTCTACGGTCTTAAATCTACTGTTATTAATCCATAAATGTCGATTTAACAAAGACTTGCATTTATGACAGGTATAATTTATGTCATTGTAAAGAGATGGCCTTGACGGCAGAGGCGACTGTTTCTGCAGCCGGTAGCTGTCAAAGTAAATTATCAAACGTAATTATAATAGTACACATTTGACTTTCTTCATTGCATAATGCTTTGATTATTTAAAAAACACTTTACCTAAGGCTGCCAACCGTCCCGCAATAGCAGTACCAGTCCTGCATTCAAATACCACATTGAAAACGTCCCGCAAAACGTCAAATACGTCCCGCTAGTCCCGCATTTCTTACTCTCAAATGCTTACGAAAAATCGGCCCTATTGGCCTTCATTTCCCAAACTGCATTCTTGATCTGACAAGTGTCACTTACAATTCATGATACGTAATATACTATTCAAAATAATAGTAAAGGACAGTTTTTTTCCCAATACCTACTTGTAAAGCTGTATTTTATCTACGAAAATCTCTAATATACAGTAACATTTTAATGATGATTGTGGATAAAATGCTAAATAGTCCATAAATCATAGCAACTAACAAAATAAATAAGTGCTACCATAGCAACTAGTACAAAAGCAAGTACCATGATATTTATTTGAAATTATTTATCCAATTTCAAAACTTTATATAACTAAATTTAGATATTGGAAAAAAAATTGATACACCACACGTGAAAAAAGAGATTTTATCCATTCGAGGAAATTATCTCACTTGGCTTTGCCTTGTGAGCTAAAGTTTTACTCTTATGGATAAAATGCCTCTTTATTCACTAGTAGCATAATAACTATTATTATATATCTGTATTAGTGTCCCCCAAAAAGTCGGCATAATATGGGAAAAAAAATTATTTTTGAGTTTAAAAAAAAAACACGTTTTACGTCAATAATTTGTGCTTGTCTAAAAACCTATTTACCCACTCTCATATATACCGAGTGATTTTTACTTATTTAGAAAATGGAGTTTTTCGAAATTGTCAAAACCCAAAAAGTGCTATTTTTCGGAAATTAAGTAAGATTTTAATGAACTTTTTTTAGAGTGTGTTATCTTTAGCTAACTGAACAATCTCAAGGCCATAAAACACCTATTTTTTAACTTTAACTAAAAATGAATTTTTCAATTATTTAAATATTTTTCAAAATTTCACATACCAAGACTTATTAATATTAATATTCAAATTTTTTATGTGAAGACTTTAAAGATTTATAATTGGAAAAATAATATAAAACGTTAATTACTTCTTCAGATTTTTTATTATTTACCGAAAAGTAGTATGTTTGCATAATTTTACGTTTTCTATGCAAGGCGCTTTTTAGGTGAAATATTTTTCAATTCCGATTAATATCCATTTAAATGGCTTGTAGAAACTCTAATTTAGCCCTGTTAGTGAATTACTGTTACAAAAATCCTGTAAATGTTCTTTTACAGTGTCTAAATGAGATTTTTTAGAACATGTAAATTGGATAAAGAAAAATCTCCTCATTTAGACAATTGTAAACGAACATTTACAGGATTTTTGTAACAGTAATTCACTAACAGGACTAAATTCGAGTTTCTACAAGCTACTTAAATGGATATTAATTAGAATTGAAAAATATTTCACCTAAAAAGCGCCTTGCATAGAAAACGTAAAATTATGCAAACACTACTTTTTGGTAACTAATAAAAAAAAAGAAGTAATTAACATTTAATACTATTTTTCCAATTATAAATCTATAGTCTTCACATAAAAAAATTGAATTTTAATAATTAAGTCTTGGTATGAGAAATATTAAAAAATATTTAAAAAATTGAAAAATTAATTTTTAGTTCAAGTTAAAAAAATAGGTGTTTTCTGGCCTTATGATTTGTTCAGTTAGCTAAAACTAACACAATCTAAAAAATCTCATTGAAATCTTACTTAATTTCCGAAGAATAGCACTTTTAGGATTTTGACAATTTCGAAAAACTGCATTTTCTAAATAAGTAAAAATCACTCGGTATATGTGATAGGAGCTAACTAGGTTTTTAGACAAGCACAAATTATTGACGTAACAAGTTTCTTTGAAAAATAAAAAATCAAAACACTGTATATTGTGTTTCACCCCCCCCCCCCCGCACATGCTCAGGGTAACCATGTCCCGCATTGAGACCTTCAATAGTTGGCAGCGTTAACTTTACTTCTAACGAAAGAAGTAACTAGAATAACTTTATAACCTCACTTCCAGTTCAAAATTCTAAATTCAGCACCACCTGTTTACTTTTAGCACATGGGCTAAAAGTAAACAGCTGATTTCATTTTTAACATGCTGATTTATAAAACGCCATTTTTAGTGAAACAAGCTTGTGCTAAAAGGCCTACTTTTAGTACTGGTCGTAGAAAAATTAATATAAAGGTTGTTTGGTTATAACTAAAGCTGATATTATATGGCAAATGCATATTTTGTATAATTGATAAACCGGATAAACTTTTCGCATATGTATACTAATTATGTGAAAACAAATTGTTTAAGCCAAGTTTCACTTTGCATATTTTGCATATTTATACGTTTTTGAGCATACTTTCTGGATTTTGCATATTTGGTTATATTTAGCAATAATTTGTAATGTATGAACTTTTAAATATTTTTTTGTTAAATTTACTATTTCATGAAATTTATTAATTAAATGTTTGTGTGCAATTGAGATATATACTTTCACTTTCTGCCGCTGGAGTGCAGTGCGCATATCGAAATAAGCAGAGGAAAGGGAGAGTCCCTATTAAAATCTTTGACTATATCAACATAGACTGCCAGATACCCCCACTTTTCCCATAGAAGCAATGTATAAAGAATCAGACAATATAGAATCCACTTCAAGAGTGTTGGGTGAATAATAGTCTGGCGGGGTTACGGGAAATCTCATTTTTATGTTGATTACAACCTGAAGTTGGCGTTGGCAGTCCATGTTTATATGGCCAAACGTTAAAACGAATGTCGTCTTTGAATAAATATTAGGGAATTAAATAAACTCATACAAAATAATTAAAATTTTTACATTATTTAGAATACTCCTACCTATTTTCAAAATAAAATGAGGAGCATATTATGTGCATATATTATAACTTTGGGTGCATATACTCAACAAAATATATGCATATATATGCGCATATTTTCGTACATTTGAGTGCATATAATTATCAGCTTTAGTTATAACTCCTGTAAATTGGAAGGTTGAGAGACTTTTGAATTATTATAAACAATGATAAATACCATTTTTCTCTAAACTTCCTTTGGGTCGTACAGGATGGTAAACACAATTCAGCTAATAAATATTTTATTAAAAATCCTTGCACAGGGTAGTAAATTTGATTTCAAAATGAGTACACACAATAGTTGCTCCTACTGAGTGACAAGTTACTATACTTAATTTAGTCAAATTGTAATAATCCAGAAGCGGAGAATCAGGAGTTTAAAGATCACTTTTTAGGCCAAACTTTTTAACGCCCTGTATTTCAAAACAATTGTGTGTGTTTATTATTCTCCATTCAATTTCCTACAAAAAAGGTACTCTTGATTTAACCCACTAATAGCAATAGGTCTCTATTTAGAGATTTTTTGAGTTTTTGTGCCATTCTCGTACAGGACCAATAACATCTTGGTGTAGGTAGCAACATTTTAAATGATTCAAATGACAGATTTTCGCAAAACAATAAAAAAAGTTCAGTACCATTTTTCTCTAAACCTCCTCCTTTAGGTTCTATAGGGTGGTACACAGAATTTAACCAATAAATATTTTATTAAAAATCCCAGGATAGAGCATATAATTTCAAAGTACACATTAGTTACTCCTATTGATGAGTTACTATACTTATTTAGTTAAATTGTAATAATCCAGAAATAGAAAATCAGTAGTACAAGTATCACTTTTGATTAACTCGCTAATAGGTCTCTATTTAAAGATTTTTTGAGTTTTTGTGTAACTTTTATGTTACAAGATTTTATTAAAACGATATTTTAAATCTATGTAGGCAGTCAAAACGTCTCCCTTATTTTATATCAACAAATGAACTGTAAATTGGTTGTCATACTTATTCATTATTCAAGTCTGAAAATACTACTTCAGCGGATAATTATTTTTGTTGTTAATTACTGCTTATCAGTATAGTACGTTACATGTTTTGTGAATATGCTGACAGGAGAATGGCAAGGTAATTTAGAGATAGCAGTAAGGAGGTATGCCGAAACATCCCAATACAAGAATTTTTGTGGCAGTAGATCAGTGTTTAAGAGAAACTGAAACATTTACCACTGCAGCTAAAAACTGTGGCAGAAATAAAACAAAACACAGAAATGTGGAAAATATTTTAAATCTAATCGAAGCAAATCCTAGATCAGTACAAAGACTTTTGTTACAAACTGGAATCTCTTATCCAACAATTTGGAGATTTTTAAAAGAAATTCCACCTTCAAAAAGTGCAAGACCTTTTCGATACAGATTGTCCACCCAGAATTGAATTCTGCAAATGGCTTCTTGGGAAATAGATAACGATTTTTGCAATAGTTCTTTTTACAGATGAAGCAACATTTGCGGGAAGTGGCACATTTAGTATGTATAATGAGCACAAATGAAAAACCCCCTACTACTAAAGTTGCAAGTTTTCGACACAAGTTTAAAATTAATGCTTGTGCTAGCACTGGAGTAATTGGTAACCAGTTTATAGGACTTTATTTTACATGAAAATTTAAATGGGAATCAGTATGTAAATGATTTAAAAGAAAAAAATTAATGGAGCTTCTTGATGACATTCCTTACCAGCAGAGACTGCTATGTGGTTTATGCATGGAGCATCGCCGCATTTTGCATTAGCAGCTAAGGTTTGGTTAAAGAACATTTTATTGGAAAATGGATTGGATGTGGAGCAGACACTCCAGTGCACTCGCCAACAGACCTAAACCCTACAGATTATAGCATTTGAAGTATTTTATGGGCTAGAGTTTATTTGGAGCTAATTCATAACATACCGAATTGAAGATGTTTATAAAAATGTACCCAATTACAGATTTATTTGACAGAACACAATTTATTAGTCAAATAAGCAAACGAGCCCGAAAATGCATTCAAGTGGGAAAGAGTGGTCTGAAATATTACAAAAAAGCCTAAGACAAAATGTTCAATGTAATTGAGACTGCAGGGAAAAAGAATGGTGATGTTTTATTAAAAAGTTCAATACTTTTAGGTTCGTTAAAATATTCTTGAAATTTGACTACCTCCACCAAGATGTTATTGGTCCCTTACGAGAATGGCATAAAAACTTAAGGAGACTTCTTTGCAAATTAAAAAAAGAGCACCTTTTTAGTGGGAACTTAATTGGAGAACAGCAAACACTTTTTTTTTAATTAAAAAAGTTTGGCATAAAAATTAATCCTTAAACTTCTGATTTTCCACCTTTGGATTAATACATTTTGGCTAAATTAGGTATAGTAATTGATCACTAGGAATTACCACATGCACTTATTTTTAATTATCTCCACTTGTAGAAAGATTATTAATAAAATATTGTAACGATCCTGCTGCCGGTCAATGCCCCGGAATCATGACCCAGTGCCCCGATTGTTCTAGAACCTCGAGAAACGACCTTGCAACCTTGGACCCCAGGTGCAGAGGCGTGACGTCAGCGCCCTTGGAGCCAGCTGCGAGGTTGTGTCATGCGGTTTCCAGAAAGGTCGAGCAAAGTCTAGATTGATCTCGAAGGAAATTACCTGAATATAAATACACGGCTGCCGGAGTTCTTGGTAGTTCTCATCAGACTCGAAGCGCGCGTGATATAAACGAACCGTGTGAAATAAATAACAAATAAATACAACCACATAAATCCTTACTGCTAAGCTGTATATAAATAATTATTAAATAAGTGTATCGTTGTTAGAAATAGTGCCTGTAGTTTATACGTAATTCTGCCTTCATAATTCTTGTATATTTAAATAATCATAATTAATCATAGTAAATAAACGTTTAAAACCAGAAGCGTCGTATAATTTTTAAATAGCCCGAAAGTAAAAACGTAACAATATGTATTGATTAAACTCTCTTTATTACCCTGTAGAACCCAAAGGCAGTATAGAGAAACATTTTATTGTTCGAAAAGCTACCACCCTTCCAAGTTATGGTACTTATTTCTGGCGAATCAAACCTAAGAGATAGAGTAACAAGGCCAACACATCACCATGACACACACCTGCGCAAGCACAAAAAGCGCGCTGCAACTTTGTATCCCAAATCCCGAATCCGGGGCAAGTTGAGCATTGTACCGCCAGATGCAAGCGCATACAGCACCAGCTTCTACACCGCAAGATAAAATGAGGTTATCGATCATACATACATACATTTCTGGCGAACCAAGTTTACTTTCTTTAAAGAGAATGTTTAGGTTGCTTAAAATTTTGCATGAAAATACTTATCAGCTATAATTTACTAATGGCAGTGATAATTACTCGCAATAATTTTTACAAATAACAACCCGAAAGTGCGTTACTCAGAAATAATCCGAGGCGTAGCCAAGGATTATCTCTTAAAGGTAACGCACTTGACACACAACATTGGAGGTTGGTCGTTTTTCAGCCCCAGTTAAGAGCTAAGTTCCTTGTTCATTTTTAGTTTTATTTGTTAATCGTTGATAACGAGGGCAGATTATCCCTCGAAACGTTCGATATTCAATATTTTTAATTTTTCAGAGTGGCAAAATACCCAAAAAGAACATGAATTTCGGTTTTTTGACTCTCATTCGTCATTTCTAAATTAGTAATGCCAAACTACTAGATTTTAGCATTAGTAGTATATTAAAATGTGGTAAGTAACACTGGTTGGTTAAAAAATGATTAATTTAGTTGACAGGCTGTACCATTTTTTTTCCAATTTCAAGTAATTTTGAACTCGATTCTCAAGAATTCTATTGTAGATACATACTAACACAACAAATATTTCTTAAGCATTTAAATCACAATCACAAGAAATTTTTTATGAATAAGTACCACTCATGAATAAAAATAAAATGGTTCACTGTTTTTAATAAGTAAAATGTTGCAAATAAACCTAAGAATATTACAATATTCTGAGGGTGCTCTTTATAATTCTACAAAATTCAAAAATTAAAAAGATATAAATTAAATTTTTCATTTTTGCAATGATTCAATGGAGTAAATGCAACAATTATCGATATGCAAGGAATTAAAGAGAAATTTTGCATATATCTACTAAAAAGTTATGGACTCTGAATGACCTAAAAATACAAGTTATTTCTTAGTTTTAATAACCATCATATTTAGCAGCAGTTATTAATTATAGACTGATGAGCAATACCACAGAAATTTAAGCCTGCCAATATTTTAAGAAACTAATTCAAAATCAGTTGACCCTGATGCAAATGGTGATTTTTCTTATGCTCATAGCAACATTCGCAAATGTGCTACATAATTTAAGGTCATGCTTGGGCCTCAAAGCAACTCCATTTGGTGCCCCATCACTTAAATTAACAGCACGTAACAGCCACACACTGTCATACAAAAACATATTATGAATATTCATCCGTCATTACACCTACCTGCCTGCGAATGAGATGCAACTCCATTGTGAATGAATCCGTACTCTCGCCTCTGAGTCATCGTGCTGATTTATTTGGGTTCAAAACTTGAACAAGAAGGTCTGCCTGCTTCGGTCACTTCTTGCATTCAGTTCTCAACATTCTGTAAAACAAGAACTTGGTGTTAAAAGGTTTGTTAATAAGGGAATAAGTTCCATAGTATAGTTCCATGGCTTTTATTAATATATTTACTCGAGTGATAACAGTACACAAGAGGGCTTTTGATATCCGTCTCTGAAATGATAATGGAAACAAGCTCAGGTATTATATTATACAGGAGATTACACTTTCATTGCGCAAATGAGTGTGGATAAGATAAACACTATCATTAAGGTAAGCATAAATAGGTTTGATTCGACAAAATTATATGAAATTGTACAAATCTTCATTGATGTTTCACTTGGCACTATAAAAACCAAGCAACATCCCATAAACTCATATCTTTATCTGCCAACGCTGCACAAATGGCTTTTTAAAGATGCTAGGCGCTTCTAACTACCTATTCTGATAGCAGTGATTCGTGCCGTGGCCTTCAACAGGTGCTAATGGGCACAGAAGGAAGAAAAACTAAAAGCACGTGAACTCCGGCTCGAACATAGTTGCACCCTTCTCTTTATTTTTACATTCTAAATATATTCCACTAAAAATAGCAGGTTCAACAATGAGCACGTATGTCATGCGGTGTCAATATACTCAAATAAATTAGGCGCTTAAACCAGTTAACTTATGCCCGCAACAATAACCACGTTGTGACAATGAAAATCAGAGATAATTGGTGCGCTAAGCGCGAGGGGACAATGTCAATTTTAATTAAGCTTTGTTTAGCACCCGCTATCGCACTATTTGAACTATGCAGGAAGTTTGCATAGTTTAATGGTGTTGTACCTGGGGTTGATATGGTGGTTTACACCCTCACCGGCTTAATGAGCAATTTGCACCTGCAGGCCAAGACTAATTGGGGAGGAACGATTATTTAATTAGAGTTCAGAAGCTGCTCATTTCTAGTAGAAGTGATATATATGTACACCGTCCGTCTCTAATTAGCTTTAATAACGCTTATTAGCCTTGCTCTTTTTTTACCGGACCAAGTCTTGGAGTCAATGGAGAAGGTCAGAGCAGTTCAAAGTAAAATAAGTGGATATTAACTTATCCATTTAACAAGGTAATAGAATGAATACAAATTTCATTTCTGGAGTCACTTTCACTTTAAGTATAGCGCCTGGTGTGAGCATGGAGAATTTTGAATTATTTTCTTATTAGATAATATATTCATAAAAATAGTTGTGTAGGTAAGCACGGTCGACCGCAACTTTTCTAATTGCATTTCATTACATGCAATGATGTCATTCGTAATGGGTAGCTACTTTTCCAGAGTTTTACGATGAGTTATGTAAATAATCGTACTTACAAATAACCTTTTGTTTACATCTCGTAATTTATCTTGTACATTCCATAAGAGACTTTCAATAGCTTGGTAACATTTTTGTTTTGTTCGTTAGCACTTGATAAATGTATTTTCGATTAAATTTGACGAATTTTGTGTAAGTTTTCACTGATTTTAGTAACTTAAAATTCAGTTTTAATATGAATTTTATGTTTGTCCAGGTAATCAAGTACGTTATTATATATTGCATGAGATATTACAACGGGCAACAATGTTTATGCACCAATATATTTGTTTTGACTGGAAAACCACGTTTCCTTAAAGTAATCTAACAAATGTGAATTAAAACTACAAATAAATACGCCTACAATTTGCTGAAGCAGGCACGTATTTTTCACTAATTTGCATTGGTATAGTAACTTCAAATTCTGTTTTGATGTAGATTTTATTTTTGTTGATCAAAGATCTGCTAAGTATTGATATTGCACCAAGTATTACACATATTTATGCTTCATATGCACCAATACATCTGCTTTGCGACTGAACGAATTCACATTTCTTCGAACAATCGTACATATGGGAATTACAATTGCAAATAATTATATCTATGTCGTAAGCATAAAGCAAATGATCATTTCCCTGAATGTCAATCATATAAGAACACTCGCAAAAGATGTTGTATCTCATTCTAGCTTGCTTAAGTTAGTTGCACCTTTTGTTTTTTTTTTTTACTTTAACAGTCGGCGTTGTGCCCACGGTCGACGTTGCGTCCCGTAGTCGTTTATCCTATGCACTAAGCATATGCCTGGGACATCTATATTTAATACTCCAATTTATTGCGTACAGGGTGATTTAAAAAAATGGTTGCCAAACTTCGAGAGCCGTTTTAATACAAAAAGTTCCTATAGACGTGGGTGTGAAAATGCGTTTTAAGGGAGCTACAGCGGAAAGATGGATAATAGAAAAGATATATTGCTATGCCTACACCTTTTTCAATTGTAATTCAGAAAGAGTAACTTGTAATTCAGATTAGTAAAATGTAATTCAAAAAAGTGTAAATTGTAATTCAGAAACCAAGAAACGAGCTTTATAAAGAATTACTAGTAGATACAAATATATACTAGAAGTGTGTAAAATTTGCAATCAATTAATAATTTTTGTTAAAAAATGGTCGGACAAGTAGATTTTCAATTTGCGTTAGGCATATTTTGGTTGAAAATAAATTAACTTTAAAATTGTTCACAGTAGAATTCAAGCCATTGTTATATGCTCTTACTAAGAGCCTTTTACGTGAATCACGTTGCCAACTATTTTTTTATAAACAGCACAATAAACATAGTATGATCAAAAATTATTTTCATCTAGTATGGCCATTTTAAAATATATTAACTAAAAATTTCATACATAAGTTTAGAATAAAAACATTTCAATTGTTGAAAAATGTGTGTCACAGTCAGAAGTGTATACTGTAAAAATACCTGTTATATAATAGAACAGAGGTGTACATGTATACCTTCTATTTTTAAATTAAAAATTATATATAAAAATGGCATGATTGATAAGAAATAAAAACTAAGGATCGACCAATATGGGGTTTTTGGCCAATACCGATATAATCGAGACCGATACGCCGGTATATCGGCCGATATTAGGGATGTCGTACCCGGTCTAAAACGAAACCCGGGTACCCGAAATCAATACCCGGGTAAACCCGGGTACCCGAAATATATAACACAAAAGTTAGTGTACATCTGAACATCTGAAGTAACTACAATTTCTTTCTTTTACGCCGCGAGTTTTAAACTGAACTAAATTAAAATAGTACTTACTCACCCCTTCAAACGGCAAGTTGTCTGTTATTCGTAAATATTTTCCCACTTCCAAGTGCTATCAAATTCAAGTACGTGACTTTTGGTCCGAAATTGGTAGCAGCATCAACATCACACAGAGGAAGTTTATTTTACTTCACCCATACTGACGCGATTTAATGGTACTATTGACGGGATTCTTGTTATTACTGCATGGTTATGTTTTTCCGAAGCTTATTCCTATTGCTTTTAAGTTCTTATAATTTTCTCCGATAAAGACTGACTTTCTGGAAGTTATATAATTTATTAGTCGGGTACCCGGGTCTTAAAAATATACACGGGTTGACTATTACCCGGGTACCCGCCGACATCCCTAGCCGATATATTCTCATTGCTCTCTCCCACTACTTTTTGACTACGTACATGCACGTGTACGCCGCTGCTTGCTGGATTCGGGCGGGGATCCCTAATAAAAACATAGGTACTCGTGTATAAATATAAAAGTAAATAACATTTAAGTCAAGGTGTAGCAAATTGTATTGTGAAACAAGAATAGTTATGACTTTTTAGAGTGACCCTTATATGAATTTATGTGACTTTCTATAATAAAGGACTAATTTAACACTATTATATTATACTTGTAAAATATACTGATTTTTGTTCGGTATGAGGCAATAGCAGGCTGTATAGTATCCTTATGAAAAATTTACCCTTTCTTATGTAAATAATCATCGTTATTATGTAACTTTTGCTAGTTAGTATACAATAGACTACTCAGATGACATTCTTGACATTAAAGCTTTTTGAAGAGTAGTGACTATACTGAATGGCAACGTGTATTTCAACCAAATTGAAAAAATCTTAAGATGCCATTTCCGAAAATCGGGTGACCAGTAGTAAAAATGTCAAAATTAAATTTTTAGGTTAGACTAGGATGACAGTACATTGATATACTTTACAATTTCAAACATAACAATTGACAACCATTTGGTTGTTGGTTCTATGCCTCTGATAAATTTGACGTTAACATCAAAATTTCCCGAAACGTTGTGTGATTTACACCCTAGACAGTGAAAAAATTCCGAAAAACATATCATCAAAATTTCAGCTGCCAACATGATAACAGGAAAGTTACTAAATTTTCTTGCCCTTCCTCTTTATTAAAAATGAAATGACAGATGACATCTAGGTCCTCTAGCCTACAGTGCCTTTATATAGACAGTGGCGACAATGGGGTGTCCTATTTTTGATTGGCTCCCTAGATCACGTGGTTTTAGCCGCCATGTTTATGCTAAATCACCTGTGATTCGTGTTATACTTTTAGCAGTACTGAAGTGTATTGTCAGTCTATGTCAAATTCGAGGTTAGCAGGTCCGGTTTTGCGTCAGTTTTGACACAAACTGACGCAAATCTTAACCTGCAAATATCAAATGGTTTCAGTACTGCCAAACGTAAAACACGTATCACAGTAGACTATGATCACGGATTTAAATAAACACCCGTTAGAAATTTGCCAAAATATGGCGGCGGGGGTGTGGCTTAGTTGTATTGTCGCCACTGTCTATATAAAGGCACTGTACTCTAGCCTACAGAGGTTCAAGACCGACTTCTAAAGTCAACTTTAACCAAAAAAACTAACAATTTTCACGTATTTGAGCAGAATTTAAATTATTATCAATCTATTACCCAAACTGCCAAATCAAAGTCAAGAGTTGGCAACACTATTCCAGGAGAGCTAGTTCGTTCACGTCAGTGCGTAATTAGTAATTTCCCAAATAACGAGTTCTAAAGAGAAGAATAAAGTGTGGGATTATTTAAAACTAGTGAAAATGACGATAGAAAAGCAGTTTGTGTGATTTGCAACAGTCGAATAAGTTATGGTGGAAATGGTAAAGAGTCACAAGTGTAACATTGATTGATTTTCTGTAACAATTGATCAAGTAAATTAACTTAAATATTTGGGATTAAAGTTAGATCCACAATTAAATTTATGTCATCATGTACATTACAGTTATAAAAAAGTAGGTAAGAAGATTGGATACTTTAGTACAGTGTTTCCCAACCTTATTTCCTGGCGTACCACTTCACAAGACAAAAATATTTTGCGTACCACTTAGTCACGTGGAGGTAATTATAGATGGAATATGTTTGATATTTTACTAATCTAACTAACCCATTTTCCAACCATAAGTATGAAAAATAAAATTCTGTGTAGTATCATAATATTTTATTAATTGATATGAACAAGGAATTCATACCGTAAGTTGAAAATAAAAAACATTATACTGTAAGGAAAATACAACAAAAATATAATACAAAACTTCAATGAGCTTGAAGATTAGAAGCCAACTTGGGAATGTCTGGTCTAAGATTGCTCAGTCTTAAACGAAGATCATTTTCCACACTAATAAGTCTATTCCGATATTTGTTCTTAAGATACACAAGTGAAGAAAATGCTGTCTCGCACAAGTAAGAAGTTGTGAAGGGAAGTAAAAATGTAACTGCTTTGTCAGCTACTTCTGCGTAGTCCGCCGCTTTTCAACCCAGAAGTTCACGAGCGACATTTTAGAAAATTTTTGCTGTAGTTCTGAGTCACAATTTAGTTCTACAACTGTTTCTTTTCTTTCGCAGTAAAGATTTCTGGTGCCACTTCTATATCAGCAAACGGGTTTTGGATCCAGAAATATTTGCTGAAGTCTTCAGGGAAATATAGGTTGTAGCTTTGAATCAAACCAAGACAGTGTGTTTTGATGTCTGTCAGAAGTGCAGGACTCAGTTTCAGGTCATTTTCTTCAACAAAATTCTCGAGCGTTGGAAACAACGATACCTTTTTCTGTTCTGCTTCTTTTGCTGCTTGATTCAGCTTCTTTTTCATAGCACTTACTCTATCATGAACCCGAAAAGGAGTGTTATAATTTCCTTGCAGGGCTTGGTTGAGCTCATTCAGCTTTGAAAATATCTCTGCCAAATACGCCAACTTACACCGCCACGATTAAGCAAAATTCTTTTAACATTTATTTAATGTACTTACACAATAAATTAGTTTTGTCAATTCGCATTATCATGTCGATATCAGTTGCACGAAGGAATGCAATCAGTTAAAAATTTATTTAGTACTTCAAAAGATTTTCACGAGGAATATATTTTTAAAAATATTGCCGAACTAGCCCTTATCATTTTGTGTATTCCATACGAGAATGCTGATGTTGAAAGAATATGGTCTACTATTACATATATTGAAACTAAAAAAGAAATAAGCTTTCAACATCACTTTTTGAAGCTATACTGCGAATAGAAGTTGATCTGCATGGCAAGAAGTTGTGTTGCCATAATTGTTGAAATGTATTCTTTTAAAAAATGTGTTTTTGTTCAATAACCAAATTTTAAAAGAAAATATTTTCCCCGTGTGCAGAGCACCACGTACCACCGCAGTTGCCTCTGCGTACCACTAGTGGTACGCGTACCACAGGTTGGGAAAGACTGCTTTAGTAGAATATCAAAAAAACTTTCAAATTGGTCACAAGCACAACACAGTTTACAATGCAATAATCTATCCTCAGTTCATATACAGGGTGTCCCCGAAAGGTCTGTACAAAATAATAACACATATTCCTGAGGCCAAAATAGAACGATTTAACCCAACTTACCTCTATTCAAAGTTGCTTTTTAAATTTTTTTTAAGTAGGTCGAAAAATCTTTGGTAGATTTTATTAATTTTTTGGCCATGCGTTTGTACCGTTGCGGCCAACTCAAAGTGCACGGTAGATTTTTAGCTTGTAATACGATATTCTAATCATAGACGTCGAGTTTTGACGTTTACGTTTGTCATCAACTGTCATAGAACTGAAAACTCGGAAAATTCCCAGACATTTGTCAGAAGCAGAGAAAATGCGAGCTATTTATTACAAAACTGGAAGAGAACTGGTCGCTGAGTCGAGTCGCAACAGATTTGCATGTGAGCAAGAGCTGCATTTCAAAATTAAAAATCGTTGGCAGCAAAGACTTCTGCCAGAAAAGTTTTTTTAACACCAGAGAACAAGAAATGAAGAGTACAATTTGCAACCGTCTATTTGAATGAGATCGACGACTTTTGGAACACGACTGTTTTCTCAGGTGAAAAGGTATTTCAATCATTTACCAATTGACGATTAAGGGTGTGTAGACCACAAATTCAAGATTTGAGGAGCAATATTATGTTCAACCCTTAAGGAGTAGTGGACGATTCTCTGTAAACGTATGGGGATGGATCAATGCTCACGGATCTGGGGCATGCTATAGAATTAATGGTCGACTGAATGCTGAAAATGATCGCAACATTTTGCAAAATGTGATGCTGCCATCTGTAAGAGAGGTCTTTCCTAATCAATTTACTTTTCAACAGGCAATATATTACCTAATTAATTAATTTTGTTTATGTTAACGTAATTGATAACATTATTTTCACAAGATAACTGTCCTGTGCATACAGCAGGGGTTGTTCATTGATGGTTTGATGAGAATAATATCAATTTTTTACCATGGCCTGCAAGAAGTCCGGACTTGAATCCCATCGAAAATGTTTGGGGCTATTTAACTACAAAAATTTATACCAGGGATTTTGCACCAAACGAAACCGATTAATTATGGGAAAGAATAAGAAATGCTTGGAAGGAACTGAGAGAAGGATACAATATGGAAACATTGGTCAACTCTATGCGAAACAAACTGAAAAGCGTAGTAGCAATTGAATACTGATACATATTTATTAAATACTTACATATTATTATATAGTTTGTTCACTTGTGAAACTTTGCTAAAATACAAACATTAAAAAAGTAATACCTATTCTTATAATCACGAGCAACGCCACTGGAGAAACCCCCATTTAATAAGCCGAAAAATCGCAAAAATAACCATAGTAACAAAAAACCGTGCACTTTGAGGTGTCCGTAACTGTACCAGTAAACTACAGCTTTTTGTAGAATAAACCCTAATTTCAAAGATTACAGGATGTTTAAAAACAACAACAAATTATCCATTCATATTTTTTTAACCCCCTGTATAATCACTACCAATTTTTTTTGTGGATACCTACTTTAATTTAGAAGCTATTTCCTCTCTTACAAAATTTTAGTTGGGTTAACGGTTTATGCACAAAAAAAATATTTTCTAAATTTCTACAAGCCTGAATCAGTAATTTATTGTAACTTAACACTAGGCTTGTAGAGATTTAGAAAATATTTTTTGTGGCTAAACCGTTCACCCAACTAAAATTTTGTAAGAGAGGAAATAGCTTCTAAATTAAAGTAACTATTCAGAAAAAAAATTGGTAATGATTATACAGGGGGTTAAAATTTTTTAAAAAGTTAATCATTTTTAAAGCCCTCTAGCGGCTAAATGAAGCAACTTTGAATAGAGGTAAGTTGGGTTAAATCGTCCCATTTTGGCCTCAAGAATGTGTTATTATTTTGTACAGACCTTTCGGGGACACCCTGTATGTATTGTATGCCTTTGTTAATTAGTTAGTTAGTAACTAGCAAAGACATATAAAATCAAAATATTACAAAATAAGAGTAATGCGAATTCTACTTAGACACAATAGGTAAATACAGTAGGATAACGGACATGTTACAACCACTGAAGTTTCTTAATATTGAGCATATGATTAAAGGGACAAATCTAATTTTTAGTTATAAAATAGTAATAAACTAACACCTAACACAGGCATTTTTTTGTAAGTTATTTTTTATCACACAGGATGGACATGTCTTATAATTTAATTGGAGAGGATTACTTCAATGGATGGTATAACACCAACACACTGCAGAGGTCAGTTTTTGTTAAGTGGTTAAAGTTATATAATACCTTTAACTGTACAAACCTCACCAAACAAAAACTGTTAACGTAAGATTGAGAAAAATGAATTTTAAAAGTTGATTCTTTGCTAATTTTATACACTATAACTTGTAAACCATTGTATAAGATATTGTACTAGTTTTGGAGCTAAATAAAGCTTCTATTACTTTTATTACATCTGTTAAAACATTTTTGAAGTTTAAACATAATAATGAACATTGTAGGATTACAAAAGAAAAAGAAGAAAACAATTGTTCTACTACAATTAAATAAACATTATTGGACTGTAAAAAAAGAGACATTGCCAACGCACATGCCATGATGATTCACGAAAAAATGGAGACAAATGATAGCTCTGGGTAATCAAGCATTCACAATAGTTAATAACACAGGTAAGCGGTAAATGAATAAAAAAATTAAAGAAATGTAATATTAAAAGTTAAATTTTAAAATAGGTTTCACTAAATATTCTTCAACTAGAATGGAGGTTTTCTGATGTGGAAAACAGGCCAAATTTATCTTATGCAGTTATGCTACATTCTTAAATTCAAGATATATTTCCATTAAACGATGCTACTTCCAAATTTAAAAGAACGCGAGTCGATGTGGAGACTAGGGAATATCCGGCAACAATGTACCTATTCAGAAAATATAACCTTAAACTGAAAACAACTTAACCTAACACAAAAAGTGTCAATTTCCATGAGAGAGTTTAGTTGCAACAGAGGTTCTGCCAACAAAATTACTAGAAGGTCATAGCCTCACCTGACCCAAAAAGATCGTGAACGGCTTATACACAAAGTTTGCTTTATGAAAATCCGTGCTTTTCTATTACCCTTCTCAGGACCAAAGCTCCCTTAAAATTCATTTCCGGACACACGTACATTGGAACTTTTTTCCTTAAAAAACAACTAAAGAATTGCCTCCCAAAGAATGGCAAAACATTTTAAAATCACCCTGTATTTTATAGTTCCTACATACAGGGTGGTGTACCATGCACATTTCAAAGTATTCAAATATTGGCTTCACTAATAGTTTTACCACTTTGAAATGTGCTTGTCACATCTGCAAGTGCAACACCCTGTAGGATAAATTCACTCCTTTTTGCAAACCAGCAGGCTATAATATTTGGCTTGTTAGGTTGCACTTTCTAGGGCATTAATTATTATTTTGTTGAACAACCTCACATAGTGTGGAGCCAAACCAATCAAGATGATTGATAACCAGGATCGATAAAAATTATTATTTAAAAAAAAACGAACAAATCAATTTTTATTGATTTAAACAGGATTTTCTCGATTTAAATTAAACATCTATCTATTTTCTTATTTTCCATTATTTGTGTCACTTTATGAAAATACACGTGCACTAATAGGTTAATTCATAGATGCACCAGGTAACAGTGTTTTCCAGAATTGGTGTTGCCACCGCTTATAAATTTAAAGCCCCACTTTTTCCTATACAGCATTACATTAATCTTCTTTTATTAAGTATTTTACAATAATCTCTAACTTTTAAGCACCCTATTTTTATGTTTCAAGATAAGTATTTCAGAAGTTCAAAACATTTTTAGCATTTAGGAATATTACACTTGTATTGTTACTGTTCATGTTGGTTTGAATTTTTTGTTAATTTGGCAATATATAAAAAACGTTTATTTAAATCAATATTTTTTTTTAAATCTCTTCATGGAAATCATTATTTTAATCGTGATTTAAATCAGCTCAACCCTGTTGATAACTGAGGAAGAACCTCACATTACCTCTAAAATATTACTGTCAATGCAGAAACGTACAACGTTGCCAAATGAATTAATTAATGTAGGTAGTAGGAATAATTTCGTATTTATGTTGGCTGCCCGTTTTTAATTAAGAAATTCTGTAACAGGTAAAATATTTGAAACCAACATTACAATGCCGAAATAAGAAACTTTATATTAAAAAAAAAACAAAAATGCAGTTTTTGGTTTGTGTAGATGTGACAACATTGTATCTGTCAAGTATTCTAACCTAAAAGTATTTTGACAATGTAACCTTACTAATAACATCAGTTTACATATCACAAAGTACAGTTGCAAAGCTAAATTGGGATAATTCCGTTAAGCAATTGACTTGCAAAAAAAGGAATATAATTATAGTTCAGAGCATTTTTCATTAATTTACTTAAAGGGCTTAGATAACATAAAATTCTGTTCTGATACTGAAATTTAGTCTTGTTTACAAAAGATCTGCTAAGTATAATATTTATTATATGAACTATTACACATACTTTGCTTCATATGGACTGATACACTTGCTTGAAGCTTGGAAAATTCACGTTTTTTAATAATCCTACAAAATTGGGAACTTTTAAGAGCGAACACAAGAAATTAGCTTTGAAAACTTCTTTTATGTTTATTTCTGCTCGCCATGTATCTAATGCACTAAAATGGAAATGGTATCTTCAAAAAAGAAAATTATTGCACATCGAGTTACTACATCAAAAATTATGTACTTCAACAATTAAGAAATAATTATTTAATGTAAAAATAAGGCCACCAAAAAATATACAGGGTGTTGCAAAAATGGCGTGTTAACTTACGTTGCGTCATTAACGAGTACTTCCTGAGTATGAAAATGGCTATTTTTGTATCTAGAATGCGAAATGCTACTTTTGCGTTCGAGAATGGAAGTTATTTTGCCGAGCTTTAGCGAGGCAAAATACCCATTCGAGAACGCAAAAGTATTCGCATTCGAGATGCAAACAATGATTTTTCGAAAACTGCAATAAAACTAGTATAAGAATAAAAAAATTAAATAAGGTAACTGTCAACGTTAATTGACAATTTTATATTTCATAAACAATTAATTTATGTTTGAACCACGGCCTGCTGAATTGTTGAGAAACGTCAAAGTGACGTATAAATTTAACTGACCGCAGTATCGGCACCTTCAATTTACATGTATTACAACATAAATTAGTCATGTTTATAATAGTTTATAATAGTTATTAGTATCTATTGAAATTTTAAATTGCTTAATAAAAAACTAATGTAGGTTACTTAATTAATAAAATCACAAATAAGTTCCTAAAAAATGACACATTTTTTGACATTTCTTTTATGTTCTAGAACGCAAAAGAGTTTTGCGTTCTAGATCATAAAAGTATTTCACTGTTAAGTGACAAAAAAGAATCACTTTGCTTACTGAGAATTTAACGAAAATGTCAACATTTGATGACAGTTTTCGAAAAAAATAATTAAGAAATTTGTTGTGTTATACACTGAAAGACAAAAAAGTGGGACAGTCGGTTTTTTAAGTTGCCTTAAAAATAAATGAAATGCTTATCTGCTACTCTAATTTAACAAAATGCACTAGTTTTAGTCGTCATTTTGATATTTAATTCGAAATTCCTTTAAATCTTAACAAAAATGTGAACACCATCTAGTCGACGTATATTTTGTTAAGTTATTGTTTTCTTTGTTGTTTCGTGTTGTATAGTTTTTCAACATGACTCAGAGCAGGCCATGACCATACATTTTTGTAAAAGTGTAGATAGAAATTTAATGAAAATCCACGTTTTGAAGTTGGTTAGAGATGAAGCTAATTCAGAACTAAAATTCCTCTTATTTTAAAGAATTTATCATTAAACTTACGAAAAAATCATGAATCACTTACTTCATTTTTTTGGCATTTTGAAAGTATATTTAAAAAACTTTATAATAAATTGCAGTATTCAGCTGTCAAGTGACGTTAGTGACATTTTTAAGGTAAGGTTAGTACACCATAAAAATATTAGAAGTCACAGCCTGCTCCGAGTAATATTGAAAAAAAGATATACCCTATCTGTCAGTTTATGTCAAAAGCAAGAATATTAGTCTTGAAGTTGTTGTTTTTCATATTTTACTGTTACTGCATTACTGTATAAAATTAATAATTTACTGCTAGTATCTCAGACTGTTTCAAAATTATGAAAATATTAATTGTTCTACTTTTTTTGGTCTTTCAGTTTATTTTATGAAAATATACGCCCAAAATTTGATCATTAATTTCGTTAATATCGAATATTAGGATAGAAAAACATTACATTCAAGCTAATACGAATGTAAATACTCGTCAATAATTTTGTCAATAAACAAAAAGAAATCGAAGAACTGTTAAAAATTCAAAAAAATGCGTTGAAAATATCAAAAATGTATCTACTCTTAATACGTTGCATAATACAATCGAATTTCCATATCCAAATGGAATATCTCACTCAAATTTCACGTCACATTCCCAACCTAATTCCTATAGTTATCTATATAAAAATCTCTCGATAATTCCAATTTCGATAACACCAAGCATCTTATAAACCCTAGAGCAGGATTTTCCCGCATTATTCGATTTTTAAAAGGAAATATTCGGCTTAGCAATAATGATTACCTTAAGAAGTGCTGTAAATAGTAAATGGCATTCGTAACAGTTATTTATGACCATAGTTCTCTGTATTTCAAAGGATTTCAAACTAGCACAACCCAAAATAGACAGTCACCTTTTATTATTAATTTTGCTCTACAGGCCATGGTGGCCTAGAGCATTTCTTTTACATTTTGTCTACATAATTACACAATTACCACTACATATCATTGCTTAAATATATATTTATAATGTCTCTCCATTCTTTTCTATTTGAGGCTTTTACCCCCCAGTCTGTGACTCCAATCGTATTAAAGTCCTCTTGCGTCTGTTCCAGCCATCTCTTTCGTGGTCTCACAGTCACCTTTTGGTAAACGTAAATTGTTTTGCCTACCTAGGTCCGGATCTATTAGTTTGGGATTAGCGATAAGACTCTATAATGACCTTCCGAGAATTTGCTAATTTCAAATTTCTACTTTAAATATATGGGCAACTACGCTTTTAATGTGCTGTTACCGCTGTACCGGGTCACATCTTACGTAAGTTATGGAGTCATGAAGACGAAAACGAAAACATTCAGTAAGTTTTTCTGAAAGATGCGTTTCATTCGTGAAGTGGAAAAGGGGTTAAAAGAAAAGACATTGAAGAAGAGTTCGAACTCCAGCTAATACGTATCTACAAAGAACAATATTAATGTTCGCATATTTACTGCATGTATATACTATTCTTATAAATTTCGCACGTTTTATGTGAATACTTCCTACATAATAATGCATTTTTTTCTAAGATTTACAAATAATCCGTATAAATATGTATCGTTTGTTGTTCTATAATAAATACATAATATGTATTACAAATGTATAGCATAGATACATATTTAAAAAATCTGGTGTGATACACTCACACAACTTCCTTTTACAGTGATCTTATAATTAGCCAAAAATTTGATTTTTAATTTCTAAGCATTTGTCAATAATTTTCAAAAATTGCAAATTCTACAAAAACGGTACAAAATCGAGAGTTAGTTGAAGAGACCATTTTTTTCTAGAATTTTAAGCTGAATTAAAAAATGTAATAATGTACCGGGTGTTGTATTTAAAATAGGAGTTAATAAAAAAAATAGAAAAAAAACAAAGAAACCCATTTTAGAAGTATTCAACTGGAAAATCACCTATCTCACATCAATACACATTAAAAATGTAATAAAAATATAAAGTTTGAAAAAATCGTTAGAACCGTTTTTGAAACAAGTTTTAATGCCATATCTCTTTTCGTTTTTGAGATATTCTGTTCACAGACACACAGACAGACAGACAGACCAATGAAAAAAAATATGTTTTTTGGGATCAAGGGACTCTAAAACGTGAAGATCTGTTGAAAACTCAATTTTGAATTTTTGGGGTGAATCCAATACTTCCTTTATTGTAAAAGGAAGTAAAAATGCAAAATTCGATAACTCGAACTTTCGATAACTCGAGTTTTTTTGTCTCCCCCTGGCACTTCGAGTTAAAGAGGTTTTACTGTAGTTATTTATGTATTAAGGGCATAATCAACAAATTATAGCAACTAGAGAATATTTAAAGGGCAACGCGAAGCGGAGAACCGGTTTCGAGGGTCAATAAACAAGATTATGGTTTCAAAAGTTATTTATTAAGTGTTGTATCAATGTAAACAATACAGCCATAGCTATTTGTAATTAAACATATAGCCAGTTCAGCTAGTTTTGAGGTTAATAAACCCCCATATTTTATAAAATATTACACAAAGATTTTGTTTTTATTATTTATTTCTACTCAGGAAGTGCTTCTTAATAGTGCAACATCGAGTTAATACGCAATTTTTGCAGCACCCTGTAGATTGCCATGGCGTAGAAGAAACAACTGACAGATTTACAGCTTGAAAAAAGCATGGCAATCCATGTTTTCCAATAGCATATCGTAAATATTTTCTTATTAAAAAATTGAGATACAATATTTTCGAAATGGTTTTATGTACAATAATGTTCTCATTCAATTACTACATTTCTACGATTAAATTCGAAAAGAGCAATAGACTTCAACGTGGTTTCCAATGCATTCCTAGTACAAATGCATATTTTACATTTCACATTTTTAAGTTTCATACGACCACGTGTTTTTCATAAGCTAGAGCGATTTGGGAACTCAAAAATCCTTTTTAATATCTAATTTACACACCTCATATTTGCTAATTTTTGTAATTGCATAGTTAATAATCTTTACAACTATCATAGACGCTAATTTATTTGTTTTTACAGATTGAAAAATTCAGTTCTATAAATAAGTTTCAAATATTCTAGTTTTTGTACAAATTTGCAGTTTGAAACTGATGCCACAAAATTTGGTTGCATTTATTTTTGTTACAATATTCAGAAATAACAGTTTTCCGGGTATAGCGACTAGTATTTTTAACTCATTGATGACTCTTCTGTACCTACATCTTCGTTCGACCAACGTTCACATATCCTATTTGGCCGCGGTCAGCAAACCAGCCGATTTCGAGTTTTTGTGATTTTAAAAAAAATCGACCATTCACGCGTACTTCCGCCTGTCGGCCTTGTTATGTGAATAAATAAACAATAAGCACGAACGACAACTGCAACGGCACAATATTTGCCCCTATTTCGCGCATACAAAGCAGTTATTAACATACATACACGTATGAAATCATATTTGCGGAATAATTTTATTTGGCACGTTTTACCCTTTACCCGGCTTCAAAATTCAATACACATTTCAAATAATTCAAACACGAGGCAGGGGGCATCTTCCCGCCCAAACAGCCTACTCGTTTTATCAACATCAACAACGAAGGAAATGGCAATTGTTTTCATAAAACTGCTTGGATTCGATTGTTTCCAAAGCAACCTGTGGTGGATTTAACCCAGTTTCCGTAGCGCGACAGAGCCGCGCTAAAGGGGTTAAACGCTGCGTTCCCCCTAAATTCCGAGATTTGCAAAAATCCGATTAAGTGCATTCCCGCCTGAACAGGCCGTCTTGATCTCAGACTGTGCGCGATGCACTCGCCCGCCAACCCCGTCCATTCTATCAACCCTTGCACCGAAGACCGCCCCTGTCATTTCCCTTCGACGAGGCCACAAAATCGCTCCTTGAATTAACAGGCCGCTTCTTACCTCGATCTCCGCGGCGACGGGTTCCGGGCAGTGCTGGCTCCACGCAAAACTCCACACTCTGCATGCGTTGCCCACCACGTGGTGAAATAAACGAAATTAAACGTACGTTAGAGCGTAACGCGCTTTCGCACTGCCATATTGGATTTTCTGGCCGCAACCTGGTGGGGGAGCGCAAGGCGAAGTTAGGAGGTGTTACTATTAAGGTGACTGGACCTTACGACGCACGCTGTACCGGTGGCGTTAGTGAGACAGCGATATCATTTTGTCTCGTAATTATATTCGGGCTAATGGGCAAACGCAATGGTAAAATGTCAGAGTGACAGTTGTGTGGTTAACAGTATCAAGGTGGGTGTTAACTTATTTCACTTGGAATGTTACTATTACATTCAGTGTGCAGCATTATTCAACAAAACTGCCAAGGTTCAAACTATTTTATTTTCACCCGTACTTGACATTTCTTTCTCAAAAGTCAAATACCTATTTAACGCTCTTTGGGAGCAACATGATTTATTTCGGCTAAATAGTAGTTTAGTAGTTATACAGAGCGAGCAAAAATAAAATTGATTGCGGGAGCTCATGAAAAACATGACCACTATCTACACCGCACTTTATAGAACAACATTTAAACTATAACTAATTGTAAGTATTATTAGTTCATGTGACTTTAACACAGTCTAATATGCTAGAAATACGGAGTGATTATAAAATGGCGCATTTCCTCTATCTATATTCTTTGGTTCTACTTAGCACTTTGCCGAGACTAACTAAACCTCGAATTTGACATACCAGGTGATAATGAGATCACAGCCATGTCTCTCTCCTTTACTTATCAACGGATTTGAATGAAACTTGTTACAAGGATAATAAACGTAATTTCGAATTGAGAGACAGATACAAACAAAATGGCCGACTTCCGGTTTCACCAGAAATGTCATTTACTTTAATTTTTTTAATGGGTGGTTCTGTGTATTATGGTTTTCGGAACCTACGACTAAAATTACATACGGCAGTGTTGCCAAATTTATGAATTAAACATTTTTCCGTTTTATATAAAGATAAAGTGGTGCACGATGCATATCGTTAGATTGGTAATTAAATTTTCTATCTAATGGAACGATGGTCCTTGGTAGGTGCCATTTTAAACAAAAATTACTCTTTCTGAAAAACACGTTTAGCTAATTTTATTCCTTCATGACCGATTTGTTATTGATCAAATTAATTATTATGGGTTACTAGAGTAATTTAGCACACATTTTTTTTCTAATCACGACCTTCTATGATAAAAAATAAAATTTGAAAAAAAGAATTTTTTATTAGAAAAATGAAAATTTAGTAAAAGTATCGTATGTAATTTGAGCTGTACATTTCACCTAAAATGTATAGGGTGATGCGTTTAAAAAATGATAGTTAATGGCACATCCAGTGAAACCGGAAGTTAACCATGTCAACTAGTATATCTATCTTTCAATCAGAAATTATGTCGAGTATCCACGTATCAAATGTTATCCAGATCGATTCATAAATAAAGGAGATATAAGCATGGCCCTGGTCTCATTGTCACCTGGTAGACTTACAGTGCCACCAACATATTCAAATTTAACAAATATTTCAAAGGGAACTTGATGGAAAATCAACCAACGATATTTGTTACCTACATTTGAATATGTTGGTGGCACTGTAACTCTATGTCAAATTCGATGTTAGCAGGTTAGGTTTTGCGTCAGTTTTGACACAGACTTACGCAAAACCTAATCTAAGGGTCGAGAGTTCGATCCCCGATCCCGGTGAGGTTTTTAAAAATAAAAAAAGCTGCGGATGAAAACCTCTACAGAATGCCATCATTCGGAAGTGCAGTAAAGCTGTGGGTTCCCTGTTACTACGATGTGTAGCATGTAAAAGATCCCTTGCTAAGGTTAGAACTCCTTAGTCTCGGCAAAATTCTAAGTAGGACTAAGGTACCTGATACTCTGCATGCCTAGACCTTGTCCATGGGGTTGGCAAAAAGAGCCTATGAAGGCCTACTTGCTAGACATGATTCTCCCCACAAATACTACTACTACTACTACTAGTACGCAAAACCTAACCTGCTAACCTCGAATTTGACAGACTTACAGTACCACCAACATATTCAAATATGGCTCCCGCGATCAAGTTTATTTTTAATCTCCCTGTACTTGGGCCTGTAACAATTAGCGACATGGTAATTACAGGCTGTCCCAGGCAGTGGCGCCAACTGCAGGTGGCGGAAGCAGGATTGCCAGGTCTTGACTAATATCCGAAGTTTTGTGAATGTAACAGGCACGTCTCTAAAAGATCGGTAGCTGTAAGCAGTGCCTCTGCTTCGAAATAGTGCAACGTCTGTTCTCTTAAAAAGATAAGGTTTTATCAGTTGCTGGGCACTCGCTAGGGGAATCTAGGGATTTTTGAAGCTGACGTCTAGGGACAAAATAACATTTCACCTGGCAACACTGGACGGAAGGGCTCCGTGGCATCGAGTCCCCCCTCCCCCTAAAATTCTTTATGGGACTCTGCTGCCCCCCCCCCCCCGAATTGTTGTCACCTCTGGCAAAGACTTCAAAAGGGGCCAATTAAAAAAACATGAAATACATTAGTGAAAATTTAAGGTAAATTATGTGTCGTCGTTACGAAACTTCTATTCCAACAGATTGGAGCACCGCTTTGAGACAATTAAAACCGTTACTGAGCATTACCAGTAATTATTGTGATTTTTACAAACACTATCCGCAAAAAGAAGTGGAGCCGGTGGAAAATCAAACGGCCCGCTTTAAAATTACGAAAAGAATATTTTTGATAAAAACGTTAATAATGGTATGTGCAAGAAAACTGTAAAAAGGATATGTAACTTGCTATAATGACTGTGCATAGAAGCGGCCCCAATGCCGGGGATAGCCGTCGCGGTGCTGTCGACAGCCTGTACTATCTTTGGGCATTTTCGTTCGTTTTCGCTGCTGTTCGAGAGTTGGAAGCGAGCTAAATTAACCTGTAATCGCGCTTAAAAGTCAGTTTACGGTTGTTAATCAAATGGAGTGTATTTCAAGTGTGTTATTAATTGTTAAAACATGGTCAGAATTTTCTGGCACTCAGCAAATATTTGACATTGACAGTTCACGAGTTTTGTGAATGGATAATATTACACGACGACCGCCATATTAGTCAACTTTTAGCGGTCCGCTTCGACACGTCAGTTATTTCTCTTTAGTGCAGTCTTCTTGGGTAATTGAAAGAGTCCAGCATGTGAATTCTATACTACAAAAAAATATAAAATCTTGAAAAGTTGATAAGGCGTTTAATAGATACTGCCAGTTTAAAAAGGGACGATGATGAATTTGAAACTTTGTAGAGAGAGACGTCAGAATATTCCAGAAAATTAAGATTAAGTAGATGGGTTACAGCTGCCACTCCGACGAAAGTGATTAAGCGTTATCATGATAGATCTGAGTCCATATGAGTTCGTTTTGTTAAAGAGAATGTAAACATACATATTGTAATGATAGAATCTCAAGACTACTAGTTTGTTTGTGAAAGTTAATCTCTAGGTATGAAATTATTTATGGAAAAAAATTTAATTAATTATTAAAATGTACAAAGATCAATTTATGTAGTAAAAGAACAACACCGTTTACCAGCTCCACTTTACTTGTGGCAAATCTTACATCGGACAAACGGGAAGAAGCATCCAATGTCGAATAAAAGAACACCAGAGCCACACACGACTTGGAAACACACAAAAATCAGCCATCGCAGAACACTTATTAGGACCAAGGGGCTACAGAATAAATTACGACCCCGTAAACATACTAGCTAGGACTAAAAAATACTTCCCTCGTGTTATTCGGGAATCCCTAGAAATTATTAAAAATCCAAACAATTCCAATCGCCTTAGTAACACATGTAAGGTAGCTCTGCAAAACCAATCCATCTATAAACACGTTTCACGTGAGCAACCAAGCGGAAAAACGACAGGTCCCAATCCCAATAACATACAAGATCTACATGAGCAGCCAACCGTAACGACTCCTCGGTATATAACCAGGAGCAAAAGGTACCAACATCAGTCTTTAGAAAACTTCTGTAGAAGCTGACAGCATGAGTAGCGAAACGTCAAGTTCAAATCGACGACCACGGCATAACCTGGAAGAACCTACCATTATTTAAGATTTATTTAATGAATAACAGATTGAATACAAATCCTGTAAAGCAATCAATATTTTATCAGAAAGGTTCTAACATATGAATTAAATAACGTTTGATTTAGTAGAGATAGTTGTTTAGCAATATCAGAGTTGAGATCATAATTTATATTAAATGGCAATCAGAATAAGCCATAAGATAGCTTGAATTAAGATGAAAGGCAGAGTCGAATAATTATTTGAAAAAGTCACTTATAAAAATGTCAAATTAAAATAAACTGTACTGAAATGTATCCAGGAGTGTTAGCTTTAAAAAATTTGGTATAATAATTATTGCTATGGAGAATTGTAATATTTTGGATAACAAAGAAACTTTTCTAAAATGTAAATGTATTTTAGGTAAAAGTAAATTTTAAGAATAAAAACCCTTTAATTAAATGATTTTTATTATCTGGTTGGTGTATTAAAGCGTGTTATTAATAAAATTAACGAGACGAAGAATAAAATATATATTTAAAACAAACTGAATAATAAACAAGGCTACAAATGGTACACAGAAGAAAGAGAACAGCTAAGAACAATAAAATATTCTTCATGGTTTAATAAAATCTGCAGAGAATTTAGACATACTGCATAGTGCATAAGAGTCACTATTGGGTATCCTGTTTGATTTGGGCGAGTTTGTTGATGGACTTTTACATCCGAGTTGGATTTTGACGTGGGTACTGGGTAGCATCGAGTTTCTTGTTAGAGGCCGAAAGTGTCCTGTAAGAATTGGATAAAGGGCATTGCGGTCGCTATTAAAATTTGGATTGCTGATAATTTGGTTGCTGTTGTAAGCAAGACGATTCCTGACTGGGAGCTTGCAGTGGTGGTGTCTACATTGGAACTGTAGGGGAAGCGATTAACAACGGCAACTGTTACAATTAGTTAGGGAGCCGTATGTTGGGGGTTCCAGAACATCAGTAGGCGGACTGCGTGTGTTTGATTCGACGGAGATGCTGATTGGAGTGCTTGAGTGAGCTAAACAGGTATATGTTAAAAGATCTAAAGGAAATACGTTTTTAATAGTGACTGAATCACATATTTGAAGGAACTACTTACCATAGTCGATATTTGAAATAATAGTATGTGTAACAGATATGATTTGACTGATTTTTCACTTTCATAATTTTTGACGTTGAGAGTTGTAGAACTGCCGTAATTGTTTAAGTACGTTTTATTGTACTGAACAACTATCAACTGTAATAATTTTGATAATGCATGAACCTAACCTGATTTGAGAGTGGTTGTTCTCCTAGAGCTAGCAAAAGAGAAATAAACTTAATAGTAAATAGTTATATAAAAAGGGCATATATTTTACAAAAATTCAGCTTGACATGAATTAATTTTAATCAAAAATACAAAACACATTTAGTCTTCGTAATCTGTTGAGACTGTGCTTTCACTGCAGTATGGCCGTTAGGATATTATACAGGGTGTCCAAAAAATGGCGGATTAACTCTACAGTGCGTTACTTGGGGATGCCTAATAAACCATGGAAAAATATGAAAAAAATTCCCTGGGCCGTATTTTTCGAAATATTTCTGGTCAAAGGTGGGTAATGAAATCCATTTATGTTAAATAACTAGTGTATAATTATAGTGTCAAATATATCTGGGACTTATTAAAATATCTGTTTTTTAATATTCTTGGGATTTAACTAAATTGTTTTCAATATTTAAGTATTTTAAAAAACTGATTTCCTGTTGAGTTTGTCAATTACTAAATATGGCAAACAGGCTTTGTACAATAATAATATACGAAATTAAGCTTGGCATTGAAATATTTGTTGTATGAATAATATGTTGGTGGCACTGTAAGTTCATGTCAAATTCGATGTTAGCAGGTTAGGTTTTGCGACAGTTTGTGTCAAAACTGACGCAAAACCTAACCTACTAACCTCGAATTTGACATAGACTTACAGTGTCACCAACATATTAACAACTTACTATGGATACATTTTTGATTGAGAAATTGTTGCAGTATCAATGTTGCCAGATTTATTTTTATTAATTTCGAAATATTTCGAAAAATACGGCCCAGGGATTTTTTTTCATATTTTTCCAGGGTTCATAAGGCATCCCTCAGTAACGCACCGTAGAGTTAATCCGCCATTTTTTGGACACCCTGTATCTGTTAGGATAATTTAAAATTTTAGGGCTTCTGCAAAATTTAGCTTATTTACGGAATGCCTAACGATATATTCTGCTTCTTTATCGTAATATTGAAGAGTTTTATCTTATCATTTCCATTTTACCGCCCCGTTTCACGAAAGTGTCACTTACACCCGTATTCATAGTCGTTCGCCAGCGACTCGCCGGCGAAACGCCGGAGTTTTGCCACGCCCCTTACGAGAATTAACCTTGCATAGTCGCTCGCCGGTAAAACCAAGGATGCGCGTTACTATGGTTTTCGGCGGAGCGCTGTCGACGCGCTGCATGCGCGAGCGACTATGCAATGTTAATTCTCGTAAAGGGCGTGGCAAAACTCCGGCGTTTCGCCGGCGAGTCGCTGGCGAACGACTATGAATACGGGTGTTAGTGTTTCGGTCGTTCTACATCACGTTGGGAATTAATTACTTATCGTATGACGTCAATCGTCTGGTTAAAAGCTATAGCTATGCTAACACAAGTAGGGAAACACAAGTTGACAGGTTCAAAAAACGAGTTTGTCAATGTCAAATTTATCATAGGCGCTACTAGTAAGTGAATAAATAACAGTTTTTATTATTATATTGCCTTTCCGAATGCGAGGGCATAATCCTTTCGTTAGGTTAGAAGTTAGACAGATAATCGTTTTCAGCCGTAATAAAAGCTGATTGTGTATGCCACTGAAAAAACAAGTTTGGTTTGACATAACGAACACGGAGTGTCCCTACCTGTGTTAGCGAAGCTAACGTGATTTAGTGACCTTAAGCTGTTGCAGTTTTCAGTGACAGGTTTTAACTTGTTTTGGCTTACGTGTCGATTCGCACGTCCGCTTCTTGCGACGACAAATGTAGCGTACGGGTGTAGGAAGGAGATGGCGAGTGACGTCGATGATCCATTAGTTTGCGTGTTTTTGAAATCAGTCATCTTCAAGCCCTCAAGCAATTAGTAGTTGGTATAGTGAACGCTTCGCGCAGCCCTGGGTGTAGTCTACCACACTCTGGAGCAGCTTCTATTTGTGCTGTACCGTGCTGTTTGGGCTGTGCAGTGATTTTCGCCTTTTTCCCGTTGTAACAAGTTAGAAAGTAAAGTGTCGGGTGGCATTGTGGGGGAGTAAGTGAGTCGAGGCCGCTGCAGGTTCAATTATCTGAGAAGAAATCTTCATATCGCTTCATTCGTTACAATTCGAGCATCAGTCACATTCTTCCCCAGTCTTCTTCCCGTCACGGACTGCCCGTTTAGGCCCGCAGCTATCAATCGTCTCTGGCAGCCAGTGACAGCGACGTGCGACTTTGTGTAACATTTAGGCGCCCGTCCCGAATTCGCAGTGTGTAAAGTGCCGCATAATAATAAGAGTGACGCGCATTGAAAAACATCGCATAGCGCCGATAGTAAGGCAAAAACATTGATTCTTATCCTACAATAATTAAGTGAAGTTAGATATTGACGTAAAACTAGTAATCCCCTTTAGAAACTTGTAAAAATGTTTATTTAGGTTATTTGTAACTTGCTTAGTTGCAAGTTTGTGTTTAACCTCAATATAGTAGATTAAACTAGCCCATGTTTATATCTGATGGTGTTTGCATGAGATCCCCCCCCCCCCCAATTTGTATTTTTTTGTGTAAAGGATTTTAGCGGCAACAAACGATCAAGGTAAGTCCATTCGGAGCGCGTTGGACGTGACATGCATCTGCTGTCAATGAACTCGAGGATCGCCTTCCGACTTGAGGGCGATTTGCTGTATAAAGAAAAACAACTGAAGGCGGTGGCGCTCACAGCAATAAATATCTTAATTCAACAGGTCGTTGCCCTAATTAACAATTATCGAAGTGAACCACGCCCTTCCCAACGAGTTAGCTGGCCAATCTTTGTTACAGAATATCCTAATGTAGTTGGGACAAACTATCCTTCTATTTTTCCGATTTGACGTTTTAAAACCATCACAGTAAGGTGGCAACCAGATTTATGTCGTAATTAGAATTCCGCCTGTAACATGTTATATACAGGATGTGAGGGGGCAACTGTTGCTAATAACCTAATAAAAAACGCCATAATTCTGTCAATTTTTGATATTCTTGTTTGAAACTTAGAAAATCTTAACAAATATATATATTTTAAGAAATAAAATTGATTGTTTGATATTTACATATTTGGCTTTCCTGATGGCGTCAAGACCTTTTTTAAAGGACACCCTGGCCTACAAAAACTCCAAATAGAAAAATCCGAAGGATTAGCGTCTGATAAATATATGGGAAAATGTTCCACCAAAATGAATCCCGGAATGTTATCAGTATCACCAAGAAATTGTCGATTTTCAAGAGCTCTTTGAGACGACGCTGAGTCCTGCTGACCTGGTACTACATTGTTAACGTACCCATGGTATGAATGCTTCTTTTAAGACCTTTTCGCGGTATAAAGGCCCAAACCATGACAGTAGTCAATGTTCACCTTCTAATTGCAAGTATTTGCTCCAGATTGTTGTTGGACTTGTCCTTCCACCAAATACTGTCGTTTTTTTTGTTCACCTATACTGCTGAACGAAGAATTTTTTTCACCCGCAAAGACGATATTTAGCAAAGCTTCACTAGCGTTTAAGCGTTTCAGTACTTGTAATATTTCCAGTCGTAATTTTTCTGCGCTCGCGTTAATGTTTGAACTCTTTGTATGTTTAGAGCTTAAGTTTTTGCGCACTGCTTCGGATTTCACTCAATTCGTGCCATCACCTTCCGAACAATTTCCTGGAAAGTTGTTGTTCGCTTTTCTCCTCCATTGTTGCTTTTTTATGCAGCCAGTAACATTGTAACGGTTGATGATACGATACACACACATTTTGTTCACATTAAAACTGCCGCTGACGAACAATAGCAGGTAGGTACAAAATATCTGATCAAATATAAGGAAATCATACTCTTGCGTTTAAACTCCAAGGTCAATATCTTCTTTGTTGTCAACTTAGAACTAAATGTTTCCCATGTCTTGTAAACAACACGTGGAAGGGACAATTAAGAAAAACTGACAGCGTTATCATAGCATGATTCAGAGTTGTGTATAGAATGAAGATGATAACAGTTGGTCCCTCGCACCGTGTACATGATCGCCTCATATGTGCGGCGACTTCCGATAAAGAGAAATCGCAAGACGGGAACAAATTCTTGCAAAGCCCAAACGTAAGAAATCGGTTTAAAATCGAGTTAGCGATTTATCAATACCGTTAGCGAAGAGTGTAAATGGTGCATAGAGCGCCGATAACATGGCATTTCAAAGTTAAAGGTTAGAAGGTATAGAAATTTGCATCCGCATCTTTCGATAAACATTGCATGGATCGAGATTCGAACTCGCCACCTCAGGCTCCACAGCTCACGAATGTGCCACTACACCACTCTGACAGCGTAGTTACACAACCGCTTAACGTATATTATTGGTAACTCGAATACCAATAAACAAATAGATACAAAGAGAAAAACTACAATTCTCGCCGAAAATCTGTTCAGTTCGTTGCATTAACATTGCACACAAACTGGCACAAAATCATCCGGCGTGGCACCTACACATCACAACTTAATTTTTCGACTTTTTTTTAACGCCAAAGCTGTATCTCTGATACTTAGATTTCAAGAGAATATACAGAAACGGTTGACAGAACTGGAAAATGTTGCAATCGGAAACTAATATTTCGAACTCGATAAGCGTTAATTTTTACGGAAATGATGTTGGCAAAAAAAGTTGAATTGTTATGGAAAATATTAATGACGTAGTCAACTTTCAAAATGATAAAGAGAGGGACCTACTTTCTCAATATAGTAAGCTAATAATACATCATCCCCGCCATTCCAGTATCGACATGTACTGCAGAAAGTTATTTTTCTATACTCCCTAGACTTAAAACATACCTCATATCAACTATGGGTCAAAATAAGATTGCAAATGTATTTATTGAACGAAATGAGATTCGACGCAGCATTTTTTCATTGGAAGAATAGTGATGTTTTAGTATGTTTTTTAATTTAATTTCTTTAACTTTATTGAACTAAATACACTAAAGAACAGTGACACTTTTTTAAATAAAACTGTAGTTAATCTGTCTTCTAAAGATCTAAACGTCACTGACAAATTAGTTCTTGGCAAAGGACTCAACTACGCAGTGGCGCCAAAACGAATTAATAAACTTGATTTAGTTACAGCTATAGAAGAGACTTGTCAAAAACTTCCAGAAGACATTAGACAGGAATACAGGATTAGAAACAAAATCATACTTGAACGACCTTACACAATCAGACAAAATATATCCAAACAGGAAAAATAGTCACTGCACACACTAAAAACCGATAACACAATTAAAATTTTACCTGCAGACAAAGGCAACGCCACACCAGTACTTGACGCAACCACATACAACGAAAAACTTTTAACACTAATTAGTGAGGGACAATACACTAAACTAAATAAAGATCCAACACATACAATAGTAACAAAAATATACAAAACACTTTACAAACACAGAGAACAATTTACAGATTTTGTAAGACGTACACTAACACCACACTACAGTAAACCACCACATTTTTATGGATTACCATAGATACACAAACCAAATGTACCACTTAGGCCAATAGTTAGTTCTATAGTTTCTCCTTGTCACAGTTTAGCTAAATATTTATTAAAAATACTGACTCCTACGAGTATATCAGGAAACACAGACACATAAAGAACACGCCACATTTCGTTGAAAAACTTAAAGAAGCAAACATGCACACACAACACTTAATGGTTAGTTTTGATATAGTTAGTCTCTTCACTAATGTTCCAGTAGACAAAACACTTAACATCATTAAACATAGGCTACAAAACGATAACACATTACATACACGAACAACATTAAACATTGATACCATTATGGAACTTTTAACACTATGCATTAAAACGACATATTTTCAACTAAACAATGAATTTTACCAACAAAATTTCGGGATGGCAATGAGTTCTCCTTTATCTCCTATTGTTAGTAACATTTTTATGGAAGACATTGAAGAACAACATGTCTAGGTACACATACACCAACAAACCAGTAGTTTGGTGGAAGTATGTCGATGATGTTTTTGCAATTTGGCCTCATGATATGGATGAGGTGGACAAATTTCTTGAACATATCAACAGTAAAGAAACTTTCTTCAAATTCACATTAGAAACAGAGCAAAACAATCAGTTACCTTTTCTTGATACACTAATCACACGCACTATAAATACTTTTGAAACATCAGTATACCGTAAAAAAAACAACACTAATAGGTACTTACATTTTAACTCCAACCATCACAAAAACATAAAGACAGGTGTTGTAAAAAGTCTTTACGACAGAGCCAAAGTTGTTTAAGGAGACGGCATATATTTTACTTAACGAAGAAAAATGCGTGTGGTCTTTCTCAATATTTTTAGACAATAGTTGGCTATCGATTCTTAAAGATCAGATCAAGCAGGTTTAGATAATCAACAAATGTCAGTGTCAAGCAATTCATTGGAGGTTGGTGGTTTTTCAATCTCCGTGAAAAAAGATAAGTGTCTTGTTCCTTTTTAATTGTTAATCGTTGATAACGAGGGCAGATTGTCCCTCGAAACGTTCGTTATTTAATACTTTTAATTTGCAGAGTGACGAAATACCCAAATAAGAATATGTACATTTTTGTAGGTTTAGTTGTGGAATACTGATGGTAAATTACTCACACCCACACCACCAAACACTAATGAAAACACTCAGTTGAAAACACTCAGTGATTTGTCTATTAAAAAGGCTAAATAATAATAATTTAGTGGTAATTGCAATAAAATTGCAATAGTTACGATCTGTACTCATAGTTCACTTCGGCGGTCATAACTGGCCTTCTTTACCTGACATCATGACCCCGTGGCGTCAGAGCCTTTTTTAGATGTATTGGTATAACTGACCTCTTACTACATCGGCAATGTAGTGGTGTTACTTTTCTGACTTCGATGTATTAGGTAATGGTTAAGAATTTGCACTGAGCTTGGTGTAATCCTATAAATTAAAATCATCATGTTTCATTATTACATAGTTAAAAAAAATTTCTTCGTTGCGTAGATGTAGATTATTACGAAATATGTCTGATTTTGGTGTATACGAAAGGTGGCAACCCTAATCACATGACAAGTGCTAGTGAATATCCACCTATTGAAATTCAAGATAATTAAATTGCACGGGTTTTCATGGCGTCATAGTTACGTTCGCCCCTTTACATCACTTTGAAAATACGTTTTAGCAAGTCAACCTTCTAATACGAATTATTCAGTTCCACCAACCTTGGCGAGAATAAGTATATCTATAAGAAAATAATAGGTGTACCCTGTTTTACTTATTGTCAAAAATATCAATTTTCAATTTTTTATAAGTGAATCTAAACTTTCCCGTACTGTTAGCGTGGAAAAGTAACGTTGAATAAATTATTTATAATAAAACATTATTTTTTAGAAAGTATACACTGAAACGTGTAATGCATTTTAATAAGTGAAAATAAATTCCAGAAAGTAAAGTATAATCAAAAGATAATTTTCGTGTGGTATGGTTATGGAATAGTTACTAATTTATGAATGCAACTACGTTTATACTTTAATGTCAACTTGACATTTTATTTTTAAGTAACTTGTAGTAGCATTCATAAATTAGGAACTATTCCATAGTTGTATTAGATAAAAATAGTTTTTGATCATACAATATTTGCCTGTGCTGCACATGATTACAGTACCCCGAGTGCCTCTCGGTTCTACGTGCCGCATGTGGATGCAACATGTTCAATTATTGAAAGCACAATTCTTGCCTAACGCAACAGTAGCTGGAAATAATAGCAGCTGATATTCTAAAATATGCAGTTGCTTACTTTGAAGTGGGATGGTGAACTAATACACTCATTGCACATAATTGCATACGCATACATTGGCTATTAGTCCAGTCAAATGGTGCTCAAAACGGGCGAATAGCGAAAAGTTTTGGTGTAGTTTTGATATTTGGTTCCTATACGTTTTTTGGGTCGCTGTATACGAATATCAGGTTTTCCAACAAAAATGTTGACCGGAAACATGTTTTTTTAAGCAAAACAGTGTAAAAAACAATTTTTTAGTGTTTCTAAAATTACTCGAAAGCTTATCCATTTTTCGTAAATGTTGAACCTATATGAAATAAAAGAAGATAAATTTCCTACATTTTATGTGCTTGAGGTTTTTTTCTCCGATCAATCGTTCAGCCGCGAGAGCGCCGCGGAGTTATAGGCCACTCAAATGGTAGAAAATAGGGGAACGTTTTGAGTCTTGATATTTGGTTCCTATATGGTTTTTGGGTTGCTGTATGCGAATATCAGGTTTCTAGCAAAAATTTTGTCCGAAACACGTTTTTTTAAGAAAAAACGATCTTAAAAAACGATTTTTTTTAGTTTTTCTAAAGTTACTCGAAAAATATCCAATTTCATCAATATTGAACCTATATGAAACGAATAAGATAAAACTTTCTACATTTTATGTACTAAAGGTTTTTTTTTCGATCAATTGTTTAGTCGTGAGAGCGCCGCGAAGTTAGGTGTTAAAAGCAAGAAAAAGGAAATTATCCCAGTTTATTTCAAAGTAACTCGAGTACTATCCATTTTTCGTAAATCAAAAATGGTATATGAAATTAATCTTCATAAGTGAAATGTTTGCAAACCTGATTCGCGTACAGCGACCCAAAAACATATAGGAACCAAATATCAAGACTCCAAAACTTTCCCCTATTGTCTACCATTTGACTGGACTATAATTTCGCGGCGCTCTCGCGGCTGAACGATTGATCGAAAAAAACCTTTAGTACATAAAATGTAGGAAATTTATCTACTTTCGTTTCATATAGCTTCAATATTGACGAAATTAGATAGTTTTCGAGTAACTTTAGAAAAACTAAAAAAATCGTTTTTTAAGACCGTTTTTGCTTAAAAAACGTGTTTCCGGTCAAAATTCTTGTTGGCAAACCTGATATTCGTATACAGCGACCAAAAAACATATAGGAACCAAATATCAAGACCCCAAAACTTTCCCTATTTTCTACCAGTTGACTGGGCGCTCTCGCGGCTGAACGATTGGTCGGAGAAAAAAACCTCAAGTACATAAATGTAAGAAATTTTATCTTCTTTCATTTCATATAGGTTCAACATTTACGAAAAATGGATAGCTTCGGGTAATTTTAGAAAAACTAAAAAAGAATCGGTTTTTACACTGTTTTTGCTTAAAAAACATGTTTCCGGTCAAATTTTTGTTGGCAAACCTGATAGTCGTGTTCAGCGACCCAATAAACAATTAGGAACCAAATATCAAAACTACACCAAAACTTTCTATAAATACTTATAGTGAACTAAATGCCAATAACAATAAAAGCGGTTTGAGTTGATATTGGTTAAACTGCAAAGCGCAAAGATAAGTAGTTGTAAAACTGCCATTTATTTACTAGAACGGAATAATATTATTGAAGACTTCAAGGTTTTATTGCTAATAAATTAAAACAATTGAGGGCAAAGTTTCCATTCCTAAAAAATTATATACATTATTGATCTCTTCAGAGAAACGTTAAAATTATGATTAAGGTCCGGGCAGATATTGATAAGCATTTTCAAGTAAATGCTCAGTGGTGTACGCTGCATATTTTTTGAAAGGATCAAAATTTAGTACAGATTGTAGTCACTAATATCAACTGTCCTTTGACTTTTCTGTTTCTAGAGTGATTGTAATAAATTCATATGCCTTATGTGTTCTTATTACTTTCCATCAAAAATATTTACATGGATTTGTGCAAAATTAACTATTAAAATAACTCCAAGTAATCCAAGTTGCCTGTGTGTAATAGTTAATAATGCATAATGCATAATTGAATAATTGTTCTCTTCTCACTATAGGTACTACTGTAATTTATATTTATTTCTGTGAGACCCTTACGGTTAATAAAACCCCACTCGCACGTCTCTTAATTATTATCTTAGTTTAAAATGCCGCATAACTACATATGCTGCAGCGCATCAAGTATGGCCTGGTTGCTCTAATATTATACAATAATAGTCACGCTACACATGGTCAACTGCACAGGTAGAAATGTTCCCGTAAATAATATAAAACTGTTGTAAGTTTACATATGTTTTATACTTTTTAATTCAAAGCTTGGTTTGGACAACCACTGCAGTATTGTGTTATCATTAAATCTGTCCGAACACAAATTATGATAATTGCTAAATTATCTTACTTTATGTATAAAAGGTGGTCTAGTTCAATATTCGCCTAAGAAATCTATTCTCTTGAAGCTTCTGCGTAAAAATGTTTTCGGGTCGCTATTCTTTAAATGAATGTGTTTTAACTAATGTATTTAGACAAAAACTACATATTTTTTCAAAAGTATTTATATGTATCATATAGATGTAAACATTTGGAAAATTCTGTTTGACAGCAACCGACTTAAAAATATTTGTATTGTATCATGGCAGACTGAAAAACTGAACAGAATTGAAAGAAACGCACGTATTAATAGTTACAAGGATGGTTTCACGTTTACTTTGAAACAGACATTGGTATCCCTCGCCTGTGGTGCTTCTTTTTTACGTTTAAAGTTAAAGCAAATTTGTCTTTTCTATATTTTATTATTGTAAATTAGATTTAGCGTTGTATTTAATATAATCAAACGTGCGATAACCTACCCTACCTTGTACGGTAAATGAAACGAAGTTTAACTTCGCGTGTGCAGCGACAAATGTACGTTTAAGTCTGTTCGGAGGACGAAGGGAGATTTGAACTTAGAAGCATCTTTCCCTGGCGTTTTCAAGTCCACCGTGAGTCGCGGGCCAGCTCCAGCTGAAGACTGAAGGAATCTGCAACTCTAAAAGTGCGTGGTGCGGAAATTGCCGAAAATTGGTGGTTTTTGAAGTGTTCCGATGACTTCGTGACGTCAATCAGACGAACGGCGCCCAAGCCAGCGATAAGAGAAGATGGACTTTCTAGCATGAAGAGTTATTATTTTCCAAGCATCACGTCATCCCAGTTTTGGATGACGCAATACAAGGCGACTTTGAAATGTGTAATGTAGTAAATTCGCTTTAAGTTTTAAATGCACGCGAATATGAACAGGACTGGCTTTATCCAGGAGCGTCTTTAAATATTGTTTTAATTTTGCACTTTCAAGGACAATTACTTCAGCACTGTTTTAATAATGATTTATGGGTATTTTATGTGTGCTTGATATGTGATTAAACGTACATGCGTGTAGATCCAGCTATCTCGCACGTAGGTTTTTTTGGGAATTAATCCTAGTTGTCTTTTATTTTCTTTCTGTTTTTATATGTCTTTTTACCTGTATTTTGAAGTCAATAGATTTGCATTTTTTAACTCAGTTTCAGCCCACGGCACTACAGAGAGAACAGTTTTCTGTTTTGGCGAATATTGACAATGGTATTAAGAGAGTTTCATGTTCACTCAGTTAGCTAATTGGAGAAACGGGGCATATGCTTATTCAAATATTAAGACGTACGAGACGTCTTATTCAAAATTAAAGAATGAAAAAACAGTATTGATAATAGAACATAGTTATTAGTTGATATACCATCGACAACATTTTGTTATATAAATCGCTTGAACTTCCCATGCTTGGCTTAAGGCAATAATGACAATCCAATCCCGGAAGTCGTTTGTTATTTAATGACAATGGCCGTGAGAGCCTCCGAAATCATCTCAATAACCTCTACGGGCAGGATATTTCTCTCCTCAATAATGACACAGTCTAATTCCGGAAGTCATTTGTTAGCCAGTTGTTATTTTAATTTTATAATAATAACCATTACCGTTTTGGAATTACAGAGCATTCGAAGTTCTTTTTCTTATGTCTTAGTGGGCCTACAGCCCCTTATTTGCCGTTGGGTTGTAAAGTGTTACTCTATTTTTTTCGGCTCATACTCCTCATACTACTTGTTCCATACGGTTTCCCATCTCTTACGATTTTCATTGCTGTGCATTTTTTATTTGGCATATTTATTTTTATCTTATATTGGTGTTAATTGCCCTCTTCAATCTTGTTTTCACGTTGTATGTTCGTTAATGTCTTTTCCACTTGCTTGATTACTGTTTGAAGCATTGTTTCTGAAGCTTTTAGATATCCTAGATTTTGAGTCTTTTCTAAACTGCTTGTTGTTCCAGATATGATCTGGGCATTCGGCTGTCCTCTTTGCTTTTGTTTTTTTTTTGCGTTCTGTCTCTTTGTTTAAATATCCATTACCAGTAATAGGTATTCCCAAATATGTAACTTACATTGTAATATTTTAGATTTAGTAACTTTGATCTGGTCTGGTTAATGTTTGCTTAATTACTTTTCTTCATCGTATTAACTTGCCTTGTTGGGTAATTCAAAGGCAAAGTCCGATTTATTATTTAATTCTCGAGTGTATAGACTAAAAAGGGATTCGATAGAACGTGTCTAGTATTCTTTGCGTTACAAGTCAAGTTTTCTTAAATTAAAATAAATTACATAATGTATTTTTAATATCAAACAATATAATAACATATATTCGAATTAGGGGCGCAAAATTGGGCCTGGGGAGGCTGTAAGGCTGTAATTCACGGTACAGCAACGAAGGAACTTCGCCTGTCGCTTCTGCGGTCATTAAACATGACCGTGTCTGATGTTTACGTTTAGTGGCAAGCGGGTGTCGATAAATTTCGGCAAATAACCCTAGTTAGGATTCTCCTCGCGTGTGAATCGTGTAGTGATATTAAACTGTCATTGGATCTCCTTTAGGTAGCCCCTGGAGCGTCGTAATATGCTTAACATTTACAATGAAAAAGCCCGACGATCGCCGTCATTAATCATAAATAAATGTCGACAGCATTAACTGACGACGTTGGCGCTACACTAGTTCCATTAACAAGTCCAGCAATGCGTTTCGAAACTTTCAATATTTTCACGATGGAATCGTCAACGTATAACCAGCAGCAACAGTAGAAGATGTCCAACCTGCTTGACGCTTAAGCTCATCCACACTCATCCCACTATTTGCTATGATCGTCGCAGACGTCCGCCTGAATACATGGCCGGTGTATTTCGCAGAGTCTAGAAGATACATGGACATCTATCAAGAGTGTTAATCCCAACGACCTA